>PVKE010042304.1:0-13809 GCA_004027555.1 Craseonycteris thonglongyai
TTCCAACAAATCATTCTGTATTCATTTAGAGATTAATATGTTATAATATAACCCCCAAAGAAAACTGGAGAAATTAGTAATGATATATATATTTTTTAATATATTTTTATTTATTTAATTTTGACAGAGAGAGAGAGAGGGAGAGAGAGAGATACAGAGACAGAGAGAGAACTGAACTGGGGGAGCTCCCAGTTCAGCATATGGTTCCGCACGGGCCGGGGCCGGGATTTGATCCTCGGTCCCCAGCGCTGCAAAGTGAGCGGTCAACCCACTGAGCCATCCCGGCTTCCCCTGATGTATTTTGAAAACCATCTTACCATAAAATAAATTGAAAACATGGGGTCTATTGTATGTTTAGATCTGAAGAGAATTATCTGAGATTACCTAAAGGAATAATTTTGAAACCAAGGCCAGGGTGTTACAGAATTAAAGTATCTTGGTTTCACATAGATTTATGAGAAAACACCAGAGGAGTTACATTGAGGATTAACAATCTGTGTTGTATAGATTTTCATGTTTACCATTGGGATTTGTATACATCAATCCCTTCTCATTTTGACATGAATCATTCTCTTATTCAATTAATTCAGTAAATATTTATTGTGAGCTATGTATGTGCCAGGTGCTTACTATAGAAAGATTTATTTTTTCTTTGTTGCTCTAAGTTTTATATTCAATAGTTTAGTGGTTATCTGAGGGTAAGGGGTGAAGGGGTTGAAAAAGGAAGAAGAGGAGTGGGGGGGTGTGAAGGGGGAGGGAGGGGGAGCTCAATATATGGTGATACAAAGAAAGGCTACTCTGGATGGTGAACACATATTGTGACACATAGTGGAAGTGCTCTAGAATTGTACACCTGGAACCTATGTAATTTTTACTAACCAATGTCACTTTAACAATAAAAAAGGGAAGGTTTATAAATGTGGCATCCAGCTGCAGTAAACTTGTAGACCATGGAGACTGTAAGTCTCTGAGGAAGCTTGTTTTCCCTCTATACCCTTCCTCCCTCCTAATGAGAGGAATAAAAGAAAATAATAATGAAACAAGATTTATGTTATTTTGGAAGTAAAAGGTACATCTAGAGTACAGTTTTCTCATTGATCATATTATTTAATTTTCTGAAAATTATCCAATTCTGTGTTTATGTATTTGAGCCATTTGCCCCTTGAGGTCCACTCCCAGCACTGTGATTTCCTTGATTTATGGTTTCTTCAAGCTCGGTTTTCCCAATGGGAAGTCCCAGCAGATTAAGAGGCAGGAGAATAAGGTCAAGGTGTAGAGTCCTTCCACCCTTGGTAATTATCTTGGGCTGATGGTGTCTTTCCACCAAAGGTCATTGCTCTCCCCTAGGCAGAGTTCTTTATGAGACTTTCAGATTCTGGGTTCCATTAAATGCTCTCACTGCTGTCTTTGTTGTAAAGCTCTTCTGTTTCTATCTCTAAATGCTGTGGTTCTGCTATACTCTGTCTACGCGTTTGAAAATAATTTCTTTGTAGATAAACACTCCTAGAATTTTTCTATTTTGAATGTTGTGACTTTGATTATTACAGTGTTCATTCAGTTATCTTATTGTGTCTTATCTGCCTTCCTACCTTGGTATAAGAAAAAAAAAAAAAAGAAAATTTACAGAGTGTATTTTTATCATTTTTAAATACAAAATTATAACTTTCAAACTATCTGAATCTAAATGTTCTATGAAAATATTCTTCATTTACACCAATAAATATTTTCTCATCTGTTTTTATATATGTTTAACAATTATAAGTATAAAAACAAAAACTAAAGATCTCATGTACAAAATTACATGGACAAAATTGTGCCCTAAAGAGAATTAATTTGCTCTTTGGCCTTCTTTGGTATTTCTTCTTCTTAATTTACTTTCTTTTCCATTCTTCAGAACAGAAAATGAAGCAATACCACATTTGTCCCTTATTTCAATATTATTATGGTCTTCTCTGACTTTTAATGAAACATGTGTAGTTTCAGTCTGACAAATCTGGCAAGATTTTTTAAAGGAACAGAAGTACAGTAATACTGATGAACAGGTGCTTTGTTATTCTCATAGGCCCAATCAAACGAGTTAGTTAAAAGTTCAAATAAAGTTTAGCGAACTTGCTTCACTCTAAAGAACACTTACTTTAGTTAAGATGGCTCAACTAAAGTTTCCGAAAGGAGAGTATGTCATGGTAGATTAAATGAATTTTTAATTCTCATGTATTACACATGAATATTACATTCATTAATATTTACTCTATGCAGTATTTTGATATCTTTACAATCAGATTAGCATTTGTAGTTAACAGAATTAAAGTGTATTCTGGTTTTCTCAAAATATGACCTTTCTATTCTATAAAATTTACAATAACCTGACTAAGATTTCTCTTGGCACCTCATAATCGTGGTTTCTGAACCTAGAAGATTATGAACTTTAGTTCTTCGGTAGCCTGCAGGAATTTTACAAAGTCCAGGATTTTATATGAAAAATATAAAAACTCATGGACATAGTAGGTTAGTGGTTATCTAAGGGTAAAGGGGGAGGTGGATAGGAGATTAGGGTGGGTGGGGGTGTAGGAAGGGGCACCAAATATGTGGTGATGGAGGGAGAACTATCTCTGGGTGGTGAGCACATGATGTGGTGCATGGGTGGTGTGGTGTAGAGTTGTGCACCTGGAACCTACGTAAACTTTTACCAACCAATGTCACCCCGGTAAATTTAACAAATTACAAAAAATTTATTATTTGCTACATATTTGAATTTTTCTTATAGAACTTCACAAGAATTCAAAAGAGGTTAAGAACTATTAGTTTAATATTTGTCAAGCATGATAGATTTTATTATGTTGAAAATATTAAAGAATCTTGCATCTAAGGCCCTTTCTTACAGGGTCCTATATCCAGATAAGGATAGGAATATGAGTAGTTTTGGTCAATAAAATATGGGTGAATGTCATATCAGAGCAGAAACTAATATAAACATTTTGCAGTTTCAACTCCTTGTTTACCTCTGACACCAAACTAGATCCATCTCAGATGGAGGGTGCTTTTATCAGTCTGGGTCCTATGATGGAGCAAAAGTAGACTTTTGAGGTGCTCTTATGTTTCTTCAGGAAATATTACCCCAAGCTGTCTTGTAAGTAAGAGGGTCAATTTCTACATCCTTTGTGGAGTAGACTAAATCAATTTTCCTGTCTGAGCCAAACAATAAAGCAATTAAATTACCATTCATTATGTTTCACACTATGCCACAATGCCTGGTGTGTCATCATCTATAATCACCTCAACACAAGGCTTTCCCTCTTTCAAAATGTTTTCATGAACATTTTCTTATTAAAATCATTGTAGCACTTTGCTTTCAGCTAAAAGAGTGACAAGAATCATATTTGTACCACCCACACCCCCTTACTGGAAGCAACAAGAAAAAGACAAACAAAAAATATAAATATGTTTTCAAGATATTGAACATCAGGCAACAAAAGACAGTAGTCTCTGAGAAATAGGACAAAAATGAGTTGAGTGCTAGCTGATAAAAATGTTTCAATTGATTTATTAAACTACAAATATTTGAAATAGCAAATTAGTGTAGTCCATGAAATAGTACATTTAAACCCAGAAACTTTTTCCCTTTAATATTGAACACATTTTTATTGCTTGGCTAACCTCATGAACAAAAACTAGAAAGTAATTTAAACATATGTTGATTTAATATTAAAGTAGCTGAAATCATTTATTCTCTAGCCAACCAATTTGCAGTTAGTTGAACTAGAAAAACTTACATTCAGAAGACAAATAGCTTCTTAGTGTACAGATCTTTGAAGATTCCCACGTGAAACTCTCTCATCTAAAAGAACTTCCAACATGAGTTGGCTTTCAAAATCCAACTTGTTTTGTGTTGCTGTATACATTGTGTTTAGAAACTTAGACATTTCATGAAATGATGACATTTTTGCAATAAAAAGTGTAAGAACAGTGGAAACGCATTGAAATTTAAAAAGTTTATAATTCTGGGATTATATTAGGAAATAGTACTCATGGATTTTTTTACAAGTGTACATTTAGGGGAATTTTTAAAAATTTAACATTGCATTTTATTTACTGAACCTCTGTGATACTCAAGGCATTAGTTATTATTAATTTAATTTAATTTTTAAAAAGATTCATTGTTTTTGAGAGAAGGGGAGAGAGAGAGAGAGAAAGAGAAGAGGGTAGGACCCAGAGCAGTTTCTATAGTTGTACCTCATTAGTTGTGACATAGATTCATTCCACACAGGTGGATGTGGGGTCATACAGGGTGTGAACCACACTGGCGGCCTCTTGCATGGTAGGAGAGAACCTTTGTTGCCATCTGGCTGTTGCCACAGTTCAGCATATGGGTTTGTACGGCCCGGGCGGGATTTGATCCCCAGACCTGATGGTTTCAAGGCAAGTGCTCAACCTGCTGAGCTATCCCTGCATCCCCAACGGTCTTATTCATTTTAAAACTTCTATGAACTGGTTCTCTCCATTCCCTCCAATGCACATGTACTTTGGAGATGAGAAAATGGAATCAGACAAGTTAAGTAACTTACCCAGGATCTCACAGATGTGAAGATTGGGAATTGGGTTTTTAATCTGGGAGGATGGTTCTGATGCAGGGTTACCATTTTGTATCTAGGTTAAGTCCAAAGTTGCCTGTCTTTGTAACTAAAGGATGCAATTATTAACAAAAAATTTCTCTATTTTGAAGCAACTTTTCTTCCTTTCTTCCTTCCTTTCCTCCCTTCCTTCATCTTTCTTCCCTTTCTTCCTTCCTTTCTTTTAGAATTATTAATTTGTATTTTTACTTAGAAAATCACAAAAGTAGAAAATATACATTTTCAAATGTGAAAATCATGTGTATAAAAGTTTTAAAAAGCAGAATGCAAAATTGTTTAAAATTTTTCATCTTCATTTTGCAATAAGAAGATCTCTATAGTGGAGCACAAAACAAAAAAAGAAATAGGGAAACAAGAAACTAGATTCTATTCCCAGATTTCTCACTGGCTTTGTTTCAGCATCTTAATTATCTAAAAATTACAAAATTTGAAATTCCTCACAATTAGAAAATTTTTTAGTGTTACGGAACAATCAGAGATAGCTTTGCAAAGGTACAAAATATAGTTGTCAACAATGTCAAAATGTTACTCAGCTTTTGAACAATTACCATGTCACTGCAATATATGAAGAAAGCAAAATGAGAAGTTTATAGTTTTCATTTTGAATTCAGACTCTTCTTTATCCATCAATAGATTTTTCTAGAGCTAATCAGTTCTACATAGTATAATACATGAAAATGCTATGGAGAATGAATTTCTTCTTAATCATTGGGCTTTTTGTTAAAAACACAAATATTAATATGTGTATATTTGTAGACAATAACATTAGTTAGAAATGTTATTCAGATGTAGAACCTATCTGTAATTTGACAGCATTAATATTCATTTTTCTCTAAAGAATACAGAGAGGTATCCGCATACCCACACTTGTTAGCTGGCCGAAAATCCAGTTGGATCCTGGGAATGGGTGCTATCCTTCATACTGTCTCAAAATGATTAGCATTTCATGCAGATTCAAAAAAGACATTATTTTAAAATCTATGAACATTTTTGGCTTTGTTACTGAATAAATATATAGCTGACAGAAATTATATAATCAATATTTTGCCATCTTGGAATAAACAATCAGGTAATTACAAATTTATAGATAAACTTACAATAAGATATTACAAATACATTTTATAGTTTAATCATGAACATATTTTGATGCTATTGAGTTTACCATTTTTTTGGATTTACCATATATTTGAGCATTTTAACTTAAACCTATGTGTTTTGAATAACCCCAATGGGAATATGTTAGTTTTGATAATTAACGCCAACAACCTTCCAAACTCAATAACTTCACACAATAAATGTTAATTCCTTGCTGACATCCCACTTCCACAAGAATCAGCCAGCAGTTCTGTTCGTTTCCTTCAGTCAGTAATTCAGGGGTTTGAACTTCTTCCATTGGATAGTTTCAGCATCCGAGAGTGGAGAGGGAGTCCAGGAAATACGTCCCTAGGTGTTTTGAAGCCAGGCCAGGACTCATAATATTCCCTCCTCCCACGTCCCATTGACTGGAAAGTACTCAGATGGTTTCAACCTAATTAAAAGGATAACTTAGAAATGTCATTTTTGTGACTATACAGGAAGAGGAAACAGGATCAGAGAGGATCCAGTCTGTCTCTGCCACCAGGGAAACAATTTTAACATTTTTAAGTAAATCATTTTTTATTCTTTCTCCAAATTTATGTTCCCTGTTGGTCATTCTACCCTTCCCCAGAAATAAAGAAAAACAAATATCATGGCCTGAGAAAGAGCGATGGAGTCCTGAGTGACATCCTGAGCAAGTAAGAGGAAAAAGTCACACTTCTGTAGAGGAACCCACTGGAGGAAAGGAGAAAGAAAGAATACTGAAGTAGGGAGTTTCTCAGAATTTCCTGACTAGAAAACCGGAAACTCCCCTGGTAAGACACTTAGAAATGCGAGAGATATAGCATATTTTCAAATGAGTAGAGGAGGTGAAGAGGAAGTTAGGAAAATACATAGGAGCCAGACACAGATGGCTTACCCCTGGAGCTTTGATGATCCATATGTGATGGTCTGTGTGCTTTGGGAACGGGTGGTGCTGTGCTAGTCTTACTATCCCAGGGGCTTGAGTGTTACACCTACGTAGGGATAGGAGATTGGGTCCATGTAAAGTACAGAGTAGAAACTAAAATCTCAATGTAAAGCCAAGTCTCTTGGAAGGCCAGAATAAATTTACATGCTGGGGAAGGAGGATGATAAAGAAGTTTGTCTGAATTGGCCTAGGCTCTATGGGATCTAATTTTTTTTTTTAATCAAAACTTCTTTTTAAATGTCAGAATATTTTTTACCAATTTCATTACTTATTTTTATTATTTTTTTATTCCAGAAGGTGAGCAGCACTATGAGAGGAAAGGATGAATAGGAAAGGGGAAGAGTTGTTTTCAGATGCCATTCCATCTTATACTATATGTGTGATTTTGGACAAAGCAAGGAACTCAATTTCTTCTTTCTGTAAATAAAATAGTAATACTATCTCATAGGTTTGCTTTAGAAATAATATATGTAAAGTGCTTAAAACAGTTCCTGATATAATGTAAATGTTAACTACAAATTTTAACACATTATGTGCTTTATAAAGATATAATGTAAGCTATTAAGATAATATATTTAAAATATTTTAAAATTTTCTAATATCTCAAAACAATTTTTTGCTCTTCTAGAGTTTTACCTTCTTACTTACCAGCTTTGCTTATAAATGTTTTGCTTGTTGTGAAGAATGTCTTCTTACTCTCATTAGTTAATATCTTAATTCATAATATATCCTTAAAACAAAGATGTAAACCTACTTTTATTATTTCTCTTGTGCAGTAAAAGTAATTTATGGTAGCTTGTTGGCACATACAATTAGATCAGTGGTGTTCAACCTTTTGGCTTCCCTGGGCCACACTGGAAAAAGAAGACCTGTCTTGGGCCACCACATAAAGTATACTAACACTGACGATACCTGATGAGCTGGAAAAACAAACAAAAAAAAAACAAAAGCATCTCAGAATGTTTTTAAAAAGTTTACTAATTTGTGTTGGGCTACATTTAAAGTTGTCCCGGGCTGTCTGTGGGCCACAGGCCATGTGTTGGACATGGGTGCATTAGATATCATGTTACCTTTTAATTTGCCTGACTATAAGTTCATACTAGGAACAAAGCTGTAAGCTTCTATATTTTTTGTTTTCTGGGTTTGCAATGTTAAGATGAAATATTTTGAAGAGTTTTTGCAGGAATAATTTAAAACCACATGGCCACTTTATTAGATTAGATTATTCATGAATTTATCTAAAATCCACTCATCAGATCACAGATGAACTAAAAAATGTCATCTGTATTATCATCCACATTATTTCCAGTGCCAAATGCCACAGGATATTTTTATATCATTACCTCTGTGTCTTGAATCTTTGTGCCTCAAAATTGGAGCAGTAGGATCATTGTTGGACACCATTTGTACACTGAGATGGTTAACAAATATTTAACGATACGTGAGAGTGACTGCCTACTACATGAATATATATCTCACCAAGCCAAAACAAAAGAAATCCCCAACTGCAAATCTCAGCCAGATCCCCAAAATACCTATGGCCACTTCAACATTACCTAGTTTTATAAGCATGATGTAGAAGAGTTTTGTGTGGAAAGAAACAGGCATCTTAACTGGTAACTGTTAAATAATCAAAAACATTACTAGGGTTCTTTCAAGGACCTTGAAAGAGACCCATGAACATGAAAGGTCCTGAAGTTCAAGCTTTACTAGTGTTAGAGTAAATATAATTTTTGGTAGAAGACTTTATAAACAGAATTTGATAATTTCAGGTGGGAACTGAATAATTCCAGATTTGTTTAAACTCCTCCACAGTGTTATTTCCAGAATACCAAGGTGAGGATAGTTTACTGTGCTTTTCACACTGCCAGGAGTGATACTAATCCTAATGGATACTTAGCAGTTAATTACCTGATTATTAGTTTATCCTATTTCTTTACCTATACCTTAAAGGATTTATTTTAACAAAGCCAAACAGTTGTACATTTTAGACAATTAGCATATTCTATTACAGCAATAAAAGGGAAAATTGTGATTTTTGACTGCCAGAGTAGACTTCTTTTTAGAGTTCTACTTTTCATTTGTGCACTGAAATTTGTATTAAGTATTAGAAGATCTTCATGTTCATTTGCTGGATTGATTCCTTAATATTGGGCCACGAATATCAATTGTATTTCTATGTTTAACTTTAGTCAGGTTGAACAGTTGAGCAGTATCGTTAAGATGTTTTGCAGAAGAATTTAAAAGCTACATTTAAGAATTCTTACAGTTATTGTCTTATGGACTTTAATTTTGAAGTGTTTTAAAAATAATATTTATATTTCTTTTTCAAATATTTGAGATTATAACTTATTAAAGTTTTAAATCTTTGATGAAGGCATAAATAATATTAATAATAACAAAAAATATGGTTAAGAAGTATTGAGTCTATTTATATCTAATATTATTTCTAATTACTTTTTTTTCCCCTGAAAATATCTGCTGTCAAGCTGACATTATCCTGTCATTGATCCCTTGCTCCAAAGTAAGTTAAATCTCTAATGGAAAAACTAGGCTGTCTGGATTCGTGGTAAAGGATGCTCCCATTCTCTGGAAGTGATCACTTGAGTAGTTATTTTGAGCATTCACCCCGACTAAATAACTATTGATCTGTTATGTAACAGAAATGTGTGGTTACCCAAGATCTGAAGAGACATTTGGAAATGAGAGGTATTTGATACTTGTATAACTTCATTGGGGGGCCTGTTTCATGAAAATAATTGATATACCTGATATTTCTTTTGATGAGTCAAGATTCTTAAATGGTCTTAAAAAAAATTGTTAAAGGACAAGCCAAAGATCTAGTGAACATTCCCCCACCTCCCAGGATAAGTCATAGGCCAGTTTTGTAACAGAATCCTCTGAGAATTAGGAGGGAGACATTAGTTCTTCAGACCAAGATGTTAGCATGTTTTGAGAGTATTTCATGTGAGTGAGACCTCTTTAAACTTCTCTGGTTTTGAGAGATTTCAGAGATTTTTGTTCAATATATGAGTGAAAAGTAACTTGATGACATTCTGGGAATTAATTTGAATTCACTCATCACTCACTCAGCAAGTTCCAAAGAATCTTTATAGTCTTCTTTGACCACCTGTTTAACCCTAAAAGGACAAAATTGATCACATTGAGATTAATATGTTATATGCACTGTATATTAATTCCATAGAGGAAGCTTTCTCAAAATACTTAGTTTTAGCTTATACTTGTCAAGGAAGTTGTTAATGCTAATGACATGGTAGTGAATAGTTAAAACAGAAAAGCTGACTACTTGAGTGGACATTTTATTTTTCATATCACCAAAAGTGAGATGCTTTGTTTTCTCATGGGAAAATTGCTTTAAAAACATTTCTACTCTGGGAATGGCTTTGGAATTCACACACCAAGGTTAATATAGAATGTTTTGGACACCATTGCAGTTATTTTTAATACTTGAGAGAAGTCATACAGTGGGAATTCTGAAATGTGAAATAGTAAATCTTAGATAATAAAAATAGGTAATGTCCCTTCCTTGTATCCAAGCTTTGTTTTTTTACCAATCTAAAAATGTGATCCTACCTTAGGAAATCTAAGTTCATCATTGATATTTACTAAAATAATTGAGATTTGATGTAAGAACTATTTGATTTTAGTAAATTAAATGAGATTATATCCCAGTGTAGAAAAAGAAGTTCAACATCCTTCTTTCCTTTTCTTTCTTACTAACTAATCCCAAACTTGGTAAGAATTGAAAGAAATGAATTAAATATTTAAAAGCTGTTCCGCCAATGCCAAGATGTCAACAAAAGCCAATATCCTATTACTTATTTTCTGGTTTAGAATGATACATACTTTTGGCAGATAATTTTGAAAATAGAGTAAAAGACAAAGAAGAAACAAACAAACAAAAAATTCCAGTTAAACTACCTACCAGAGAGAGAACTACTGTTAACATACTAAGGGGCAACTTTGCAGCTATGTATGTGGGCATATGAAAATGTATATTCTTTACTGATATTAGTGTATGCACACATATGAGAATGTTGGTGTTTAAAATAATTGATTCACATACTTTCTGTAATTTTTTTTTTCATTTAATTCTAGGAGATCAGGCAACTTTGTCTGCCTTGTTCACTGATGTATCCTAGAGCCTGGCACATGGTAGGCCATCAATAATTAATTATTTGTGGAACTTACCACTACAGTCTGACTTTGATTCACAAATCAGTCAATAGTCTTTGAAAACATGATAGTTGGTGGCTGTGTGATAGTACAGTACGTTGGAGCATTACATTGTAATTTTTTTAAAGATTTATTTTTATTGTTTTTGAGAGAGAGAGACAGAGAGAAGGGGGAGGGCCCAGAACAGTCTCTATAGTTGCACATCATCAGTTTTTCCACATAGTTTCAATCTACAGGTGGGTGTGGGGCTGCACAGGGTAGGAACTGGGCCAGGGTCTCACCCTGGTGAGAACCAAACTGGGGGCACTCCCCAGCTCAGCATATGGGTCTGCATGGGCAGGGCTGGGACCGGAATTCGATCCTTGGTCCCTGGGGCTACAAAGTGAGCGCTTACCCCACTTAGCCATCCTGGCTTCCCCAACATCAGGGGTTCCCAACCTTTTTATACCCTAGGGCACATTCTAAAATATCGGTAGGGCGGCGGGCACCAGCTATTTCTAAGGATATTTATTATTGAACAAGAATAAAAAATAATAAACAAAAATAATTTTAAAATAATAAATTTATTGTACAAATTATATACACACAAAGAAACATACATACAAAACGTAATACAAAGTAAATAAAAAACATGTATAATAAAATCATTTAAAAAAACATAAAAGAAAACATAAAAAAAAGCAATCTGTCTGTGATCTTTGGCATTGCATTTCATTGGCCAGTGCCTCGTAATTAGGAGAGTATGATGACAACCCTGTTAGCAAACAATTATTAAGATGCTCATCAGTAAGTCGAGATCTATATCGTGATTTTATTAAATGCATGTTTGAAAACAAAGATTCGCATAAATACATTGACCTGAAAAACAATTTGATTTTACATGCCACTTTTTAAAAAAATGGGCACCTTTCTTTGTTGACTATGTTCCATAAGTCCTCTGATATTAAGGATTTTAGCAAAATATCGTTCTTAAGGTTCAAAATTTCTAACTCTAGTTCTTCTGCTTTCCCCTGAACAAGGTCTGCAATATATACGACTAGTTCTATTACATTTATTTGGCAAGTAAAAGGATTGATACAGAAGGAGACAGTTGGCTCGATATTTGTAAACTGCAGAAATCTCTCTTCAAACTGTTTTTGAAGCACTTGCAGGGTCTCAATAAATAATGACATGTTTAATTCATTGTTACCTAGCATTTTCCTCATATATGGAAAGTGCACGAGAGACTTGATATGCAGATGTGATATCAACAAAGTCAATTTCGCTTTAAATGCGTTTATAAAGCTTATCATTTCAGCTATATTTTTGTCTTTTCCCTGCAACTCCAAATTGAAAGAATCTAATTTTTCCATGGTGTCAGCAAGAAAACCCAAATCCACCAGCCAGCAAAAGTCTGTTAGTTCATCCTAATTTTCATTTTTATCATGTATAAATGTTTTTATTTCTTCAATTAAGTTCACAAATCTTGTAAGAACTTTACCTTTACTGAGCCAACGTACTTCAGTATGCAGGATGAGATCGTGTTCTTTATCTTCAGCATCTTCTAACAGGGCCTTGAAAAGTCGGTGTTGCAATGGAGCTGCTCGAATAGAGTTGATTCTCTTTGTGACTATTTTCATAACATGTTCAAAGGGCAGTATTTTACAACACAAAGCTTCCTGATGGATAATACAGTGGTAGGACATAAAGTTTGAAAATGATTCATCTTTCCTACACAGGGCAATAAATCCTTTGTTTTTACCAACCATTGCTGGTGCCCCATTGGTAGTTATCACAGACAACTTATGCAAAGGCATGTTTATCGACCTGGCGTACGTTCTGAAAGTTTTATAAATATCCTCACCTCTCATCTGTCCTTTCATTGGTAATATTTGCAACAGCTCCTCTTTTACTGTGAAGTTACTAAATACCATTCTCACCATAACTGCCAACTGTGCGGTGTCTGATACATCTGTTGACTCATCAAATTGCAGAGAGAAGCAGTCACATATTTCCAAGTCAGTCTTTAACTGAGTTTGCAAGTCTTTTGAAATTGCGTGCATTCTTCTTGTGACTGTGTTATTTGACAACTGTAGGTCTTGTATTGCCGACATAATCTCACGCTTGTTAGAATATTCCTCAAACGAACAATCAGCAGCAGTTAGAAATGTTTTTTTAACAATTCACCATCCTGGAAAGGTTTTTTCTTCTTTGCGAGGATGTGAGAAATTTTGAAAGAAGCAATGGTTGCCTTTTTAGATTTTTCCACATGTCTAGTGAAAACAGTCTGTTGAGTAGTTAAACTTATTTTAGTTGATATTTTTTTCTTTCTTACTTCAAATTTAAGTGGATAATTCATATCAAAAGTGGTATGACTTGTCTGAAAGTGACGTTCAACATTATGTTTTTTCAGCACTGCAATACTACTGCCACACAACAGGCAAATGCATTTACCCTTTAAATTAATGAAACAATACGATTCCTCCCAGTCTGTGTTAAAATTATAGGTTTGTTTTCTCTTATTTGGTCCACTCATTTTAGGACTAAAAAAATAAAAATAAAAATAGTTATAGAACTACAATATCATATCAAATTGCCACCCTAATAATAGATTACCTACCTCTCTTTTAGTTCATTTAAAATCGAATCTATCAAAACACTGTGATCCTAGCTCACCGTCACAACCCGATCAGTCCAGCAACCGCAATCAAAATGGCAACTTGGCGTCTCCCGGTTGGGTGGAGGAGAGTTTAAAGAGCGCAGCGGCTAAACAAGACGCGACATGTACAAAGGCGAAAGCTAGGGAAAAACTTATACATATGATATCGCAAACATACCAACGAATATAATAAACCTGTGTAGATACTCCAACAATATTTTAAAATTCTAACAAATGTATAAAAATAAATTATAGTTTTACTTAGTGTTTATGAAAAACTTCTGATGCAGTCAAATAAT
>PVKE010042305.1:0-13809 GCA_004027555.1 Craseonycteris thonglongyai
AGAAATGGTATGTGTTTGGGACTGTTTCAGTATTTGCTATGTGTTCCTCAGAATCCTATTATAAACAGTTGAGTAAATCCCCAAGCGCTCAACTGCATAACATATAAAAATATTTCAAAATAATAAATAATCCCTAAGGTAAACATAATAAAACACACATTTTAATTTAGCAAGCTAGTCAGGAGTGATAGTTGGATATAAATACATTTTTATCTTATTTTGCAAATCCAAATAGTTTAAATATTTCTGTTGCTGATATTGATAGTCAAGTACAAGTGCATACCTGTGCTTTTTTTCTTTGAGCATTTAAAGTGATACAGCAGTGCTGGAAATGAATTTTTTTTACTTTTTTTTTTTTGGTGACTAAAATTAATAACTGGATGAACTATTACTATATTAGTTTGTAAATAATAAAGAGCAGGAGTATTTGCAAGTATTGATCTTACAGCCAGTTAAGCATTGTAGGAAAAGTGGAGGCTCTGAGTCAAAAAGATCTAGTCTCTGAAATGAGCTCAGTTATTAATTGTGTGAATCTTACCAATATATATGTAACCTTTGTGCAACTCAGGCTCCCCATATGTAAGATGTACAAATTAGTAATACCTCATAATATTTTCAAAGAGGAACATATATAAGTGCCTAGCAAAATACAAAGACAAAAAATGGTATTTATATCAATATTACAATAAAGAGAAAAAATTAAACTGTAATATATATTATTCTGTTGTAAACACTTTTAACTTATTCACAGCATTGTTCTCATGCTCTTATAAGTTTTGTGTGTGTATATAATTTCTTCTTATTTGCACAGTTCTGTAATGAACAAGGACAGACTTGCTCAGACCAAATATGCCACTGAATACTTAATGGCCAAATACAATTATCTATTTTCACTGCACTTCCAACCTAGGCTCTCTGTGCTAATTAGCACTTGTGACTTTTACTTTTTCTTCTTAAACCTGTCACCTATCTTGGACTATGTGGAGGATTATCTTGTCCAAAGATCATTGTAGCAATGACTCCCATCACTCATGCCCTTTTTACTGCATGACTTTATGTTTGTGCCATGGAAACATGGTGTCTGTGCCTCTGCCCTTGAAATGGGGGAGAGCTGTTGTGATTATTTTGATTGGTAGAGTATAACAGTACATGCTATGTGATTTCCAAGGCAATATACCTTCAACCTTGCTTTATGGAATGCCGTGACTTACCTAAAGCTGTCAACGCTAACAAGCTCAAGCTAGCCCATGTGGGGAAACTCTATGGATAGGATCTGAAATAAGTTGAAAAGAAAGACTCAGCTAGCCCCAGTTCCTTCACCTCCCAGCTGTGCTAGTTCCAGGTACCGTCTGACTGCAACATCATGAGAGATGCTAAACCAGAACCACACAGCTCATCCTTTCCTCAATTTCTGAACCACAGAAACTATAAGAAATCACAAAATAATTTTGTTGCTGTAAGCCACTAAGTTGGAATTGGCTTTTGCAAAAAGATATAACCAGAACCGTCTGTTTGCTATAAGAGCTCTTGGTCTCCCCTGTGTCTGACATTCCTCCTTCAACAACATAAGCTCCATTTCTCCTCCTGCCCTGTAAATATTGTTGCATATTGTTTTTATCCATAGCCTTAATCTCTCGCTTTCTACATATTCTTTTGTAGATATTTTATTTGCTGTCATGATTACAAATATTACCTTAATTTTATTGAGTAACACAAGGCAGAAAAAGGAATCTTGGAAAAATTATTTGAATAAATCATGGCAAAAATAATTTGTAGCTGATGAAAACTATAAGCCTACAAAGTTCAATAACATGACACATGAAGTAAAGAAACATGATTAAAACTGCACCAAAATATATCATAATAAAATTGTGTAAAGTCAGTGATTAAAACAAAAAACTTAAAAGTGGCCACAAACAAAAGACACTTTAGACACAGAGAAACAAAAATAAGTGTAATAGTACAATCTTCATTGGAAATCATGCAGACAAGAGGTAGAGTGCCATCTTTAAAGTACAGAAAGAAAATAACCCTGTCAACCTAGATCCTTTACCAGTAAAAACATCTTTTAAAATTGATGGAAAATTAAGTATGAAGAAATTAGAAAGCTGAAAGAATTAAATATTTACAAGACCCTCACTACAAGAAATGTTAAAGGAAGCTCTTTAGGCCAAACTGAAATGATGTCAGGTGGAAATCTGCATCTACACAAAGGATTGAAGAGCACCAAAAAAGTGAACTACATGGCTAATTATAAAATAATGTTTTCCTTATTTTTCAAGTCTCTTTAAAAGACAACTGACTGTTCAAAGCATAAGTGCTAATAGTGTGTTGTGGAGTTTGTGTTATATTTGAAATAAAAGACATGACAACTCTTAATACAAAGGCTGGAACTTACCCCAGTAAAATGTATAGTTCCTAAGTTATTTGTGAAGTGTACAATACCATGTAAAGAAAGATTTTGATAGATTAAAGATGCATACTATAAAGCCTTGAAGCAAGCTGGAATGGCTATGTTAATATTTGCCAAAGTGTATTTCGGTTAAAAAAAATATTATCAGAAATAAAGAGGGGCATTTTATAATGAGAAAGGGGTCAGTTCATCTAGAGAATCTAGAAATCATAAATGTTTATAGATTTATATAATAGCAAAGTTTCAAAATACATAAAACAAAACCCAATAAAACTGAAAGGAAAAAACACACAAATACTGTCTGATATTTTAATACCAATATCTTAATAGCATAAAGAACATCAGTAATGATATATATAGAAGATTTAAACAACCCTATCAAACAATTCACCTAATTGATATTTATGTAAATACCAACCAGCAATATCAGGATATGAATTATTTATAGGTATATATAAAGTGTTTATTAAGACAGACCATTTATGGACTTTAAAAAATTTTAAGAAATTTTAAAATGTTCAACTTATTCATATAAGGTGTATTTTCAAGGATTCTGAGTACAGTGGAACTAAATGTAGTGTAAATATCAGAGAGACAATTGGAAAAACCTCAGAAATTCAAAATTTAAACAAATTTTAGGAAGAGATAAGGATTATGCATGGAAAGAAACAACAACCCTGTAGCTAACAGAGTATTTGCTATGAAATACTACTTTCTTACTAAGATCAAGAGCAAGGCACAGATGCCTGGTCTCACCTGGTTTAATCAGTACAGTACTAGTGGAAGTTCTACTAGACAGTGCCATCTGGATTTACACAAAGGACTGAAGAATACCAGAGTGGTAACTGTAACTACCATTAGGCAAGATTTTAACAATGCACTTAGCAGAAAATAAAGTAAAACTATGTACCTTTACACATGACACATTCTCCATGTAGAAAATCCTATGGATTCTACAAAAAGCTACTAAAACAAATAAGTGTTCAGCAAGTTTGTAGGATATAAGAACAGGATTTTGTAAACTGGCAACAAACAACCAAAAAATGAAAAAAAAAATTAATAATATTATGTAAAATAGCAGAAAATATAAAATAAAGTGAAAATATGAAATAAGATAATAAACTATATTAAATATTTTTATGCTGGAAAGCAAAATCTTACTGAGAGAAATTAAAAAGAACTTAGTAAATAAAGAGAGAGATAATATTTATGATTCAGAATGTACATGTTAAAATGTCAGTTCTCCCCTAATTTATCTATAGATACAACACAATTCTAATCAAAATCTCACAAGTTTTTTTTTTAATGTATTGGGGTGACATTGGTTAATAAAACATAAGTTTCAAGTGTATAATTCTGTAATACGTCATTTATATATTTTATTGTGTGTTCATCAAAGTCAAATCTGCTTTCTTCACCGTATATTTGACCCCTATTACCCTCTTCTACCTCCCCCTGACCCCTCTACCCTCTGCTAACCACTAAATTAATGTTATATTTGTAAGTTTTTTCTTGTTTGTCTTGTTCATTTGTTGCTTTCAGTTTTATATCCCACCTATGAGTGAAATCATATAGTCCTTGACTTTTTCCGCCTGACTTATTTTGCTTAGCATGATAATCTCAAGGTCTATCCATGTTGTCCCAAAAGGCAGTATTTAATCTATGGCTGAGTAATATTCCATTGTGTATCTGTCTTTTTATCCAGTTACCTATCAAAGGACACTTTGGTTGTTTCAATACCTTGGCTTCCCTGAATAATACTGCAATGAATGTAGGGGTATATTTATCTTTATGAATAAATGTTTTCATATTTTTTGAGGTAGAGACCCAGAAGAGAGATGGTTGGGTTGTATAGTAATTCTATTCTTAATTTTCTGAGGAACCTTCCATGCTATTTTCCATAGAGTCTGTACCAATTTACACTCCCACCATCAGTGTGTGAGGTTTTTTTCTCTCCATAGCCTCTCTAACACTTGTTATTACTTTTGATGATTATAGCCATCTTATTAATAACAGGTATGAGGTGCTATCTCATTGTGGTTTTGATTTGCATTTCCCTAATAGTTTGTGAAGTTGAGCATATTTCCATATATGTTTGCCATTTGTATGTTTTCTTAGGAGAGGTGTTTGTTCAAGTCCTCTGCCCATTTTTTAGTTAGATTGCTTAGTCTTAGAGAAGATTTTATGAATTTGACCTCAAAGGCAAGGGAAGTAAAAGCAAAAATAAATGATTGGTACTATATCAAACTAAAAAGCTTCTTCACAGCAAAAGAAACCATCAATAAAACAAAGAGGCATCCAACTGAATGAGAAAAGATATTTGCAAACAACACCTCTGATAAGGGGTTAGTATCCAAAACATATAAAGAACTCACACAACTCAACAACAGTTTTTTTTAAAGAAATTGAGAAACTACTTCTAAAATGTATATGGAAATGCAAAGAACCTAGAAAACAAAACAATTTTAAGAAAAATAACATTAAAAGACTTAATACCAGGCTTTAAACCTCATTAGAAAATTACAGTAATCAAGTGGAGTGTAATACTGTCATGAAAATAGACGATCAGATCATTAGAATACAATATAGGGTCCAGAATAGACCCAACTATATATGGTAAATATTTTTTAAAACAAATATAGGCAATTCACTAGAGAAGATAATGCCTTTGCAATAAACAGTGCTAGAATAATTGATAGCCATATACAAAAACAAACAAACAAATTTTCAATCTATATCTCATATTCCATATAAAATTATTTTAAGCTGCATCTTATACTAAATATAAAATCTGAAACTACAAAAATTGTAGAAAATATGGGAGAAAATGCTGTAAATGTTAAATTAGGAGAAAAATGTTTGATGACAGTAAAAGCATGTGCCACACAAAAAAGAATTGAAAAATCTGACCTTATTGATAATTTAAAATATATTTTTCAAAAGAAACTGTTATTATAATAAAATATAATCTACAAAAGGAGAGAAAATATTTGCCAGTCATATACCAAAATAGCTTGTATCCAGAATAAAGAACTCTTAAAATTCAAGAATTAAAGACAAAAATTAACATGGGCAAGAGACTTGAACAGATTCTCTGCCAGAGAAGATATATGGGTGGAAAATAAGAACCCAAATTTGTCATTAGTAAAATGCAACTGAAATTTATGTGATATACCAGTACACATGGCTGAAATAAATAAATAAATAAAAGGGACCACACTGGTGTTGGCAAAGACGTAGAAAAACTAGTATCATACATTTCTGGTGAAACTATAAAATTTTACAAGCCATTTAGAAAACAATTCATTTGATTTTTTAAATATTAAATATATACCTACATTATAACACAGTTATTTCAGTCCTAGATATTTACCCAGAAGAAGAGAAAGTTTAGGTCAATACAAAGAATTGTAAATGAGTGTTTATAGCATTTTATTTGTAACAGCCAAACATGGGAAACAACCAAAATTACATCCAGAGATAAATGGAGAAATTATGGTAGATCCATATGATAGAATATTATTCAACAGTGAAAAGAATGAATGCTTTGTACACACAACAATGTGGATAAATTCTGAAGTGATTGTCCTGAGTGAAATAAGCCAGCCAAAAAATGAGTACATACTGCATGATTTCACATATACAGTATTCCAGAAAATTCAAATCAATCTATAATGGCAGAAAGCAGACTACTGGATGGGTGGAGATGTGGATATAGAAGAATTACAGAAATTTTAACAGAAGACCACAAGTAAACTTCTTGCGATGATATGTTTATTATCTTGATTATGGTGATGATTTTAAACTTGTATATATAACCCTAAACTTATCAAATTGTACAGTTTAAATATGAGCAGTATTCTCAATTATAACCCAGTAGATATTTTAAAACTAAAGCAATAAATTCTTAAGAACATTACATTCTGATACTGCACTTAACTTACTCTGTGACTTCTCAGCAGTTTATTTAATGTGTCTCTCTTTTTTGTCACCTGTGAATTTAGATTATTATAGTATCAACTACATAGCTTGTTATTGTGTGTTGTAGTGTTTGTTAAGTGAGCTAATATCTATAAACCTTATTTGTGTAAACAATTGAGGGTGCCTGGAACATAATATAATAATTAGTTTCTAGCTACTCTTAATATGTTGGAAGAAGCAACATGTGCCTCACTGGTCCTGTGGACTGCATCTTTCCTGATTTAATGGAAGGCTTTTGCTTCCTTTAGTCTCATAGAACAAAGGAAAGGGGTCCAGTCTTCTGCTGCCAAAAATTTATCTCGACATAGCTGCATACTTACAATTTAAGGACATATTTAGAATTACATGTTATTTGGGATTTACCTAAGTAGACTAGAGCACTAAAGATAGAGTTTTCTAATTCATCTAAAGATATTTTCTAGATATTCTCACTTTCTTTCTAGGTTCTATGCCAGTATAGTGCATTTTAGCTCAACAGAATGCCTCTTCCATATCCCTACAAGTACTAGGTCCAGCAGTTTTTCCATTGCTGGATTTTACTCAGCAATTTCAGTGTTTTGACAAATCTTTTATTCTGGAAACTTTTCCTTTTCTACCATCTCCTAAGTATCATAAACTAAGTTTTTAAACATATAACTTTTTTGGAGTGAGTTCTTACAAAACAAAATACCATCAGAGAGCTGTAGATATGTTCCACCTGAACCCCAGATTGCTGGCAGTATCTACGGTAGGGCTCATCCATACCATGCACATCTATCTCTTTATTCATATATCATGGGGCTGAGATGCCATAACTGAGAGACCAAACTAAATGTGCTTGGTTTTTTATTTAGTCAAACTGAAAACAGCTGCATTTCTGTTTGAATTGCTCCCTGAGCTCTCCTGCAAATATATAAAATGATGTTATAAATAAGTTAGGAGTTGATGATTCTCATTTGTCAATGAGGGCAGCCTAAGCGAAAGCTGCAGCCGGAAAGAATGGAGGCAAAAATACTAGAAAATCTTTCATAATTGTGGAGTGAGTTAATCATTCAGAGGATATTCTCAGGGAACCTGAGGAAATATTTAAGGCCAAGAATAATATCTCTTCTTTCAGAGAGGTAGAAGGAAAGAGATATATCTTTTCCAAGATTAGGTGCCAGATTTTATAACTTGAATCTCCTGTATGACTGAATCAATTTTAACAGTAAATGATATTTCAAGCCTATAAATATGTGCATCTCTGAGCATGCACTCATGTTCCCATGTGGCCATGTGCAGTTGTATATTATATAAGAGTAGAGAATATTCATTGCTTGCAAACCTTTTACCATTCAGCCCTTACTTGTTCTCCCAGAACATCTCTCAATCTGCCTATACCTGGTCCCGGTCAGAAGCCCTTGAGTTTCAGGAAAAGCAACTACCGGTACTTTCTGCTTCTGACATGTGAACCTTGGCATTCGTCTTGTTCTCATGCATGTGAACTCATATTATTTTTGAATTTTCATTTTTTCGTTAATTATCAGTTTCTGCGTTGCATTATCTGAGATCTTCTTCAGTCTTCCTCGGCTGACCTGGGAGTTTACTCCTGCATATTCCCATAGCAGTTCAGGCATACTTTTGTTGTGGCCAGCCATTCATCAAAATCACTGGGTTTGGCACTTTCTAGAAGGAAGCTTTTGAAGACACTGGTCACATTTTATTTTTTTCCTTGTATCATTGGTGCTAAGCTAGTATTTGGCAATGTAGTTGGTATTCTTTATAGGCTTGTAGAATGAATGACTAAATAAATAAATGAAAAACCCTGGGACCTCAGGGGACAGAGTACATGTGCAATACTCTAGGAGACTTTAATGAACTGGCATTGGCACTAGTGAAACAGACGTTGGTTTAGCAGGCTGGTCTCTGGCAGCTGCTATTACCCTTGCTGCCAGGGCTCCTTGTGTCCCTTGGCCAATCCTGAATTATTGGAGAGTCTGGCTTTATAAGCATTTGAAATGTGCACGTGCACGCGTGCGCACACACACACACACACACACACACAAATAGGTACTTGATGCTCAAAAGAATCAGTAACAGGGACTGAGCTGAAATAAGATGATTTATATCGACAAAGATATTAAAATCAGTTAGATGAAATGAGAATGAAAAGTCTAGGGGAAATATGTAAGAAAGATTTCAAAGGAAAAGACTGTGCAATAAAGACAAAATATTTCAGTATTTAGGAAAACCTGAGAGATAAAATATATAATGTAAGTTACTGAGTTCAATAATTTTTAAGGAAAATAAACTATTAGAATTATCCTTTGATGAGATTTATAATATAGAGAGTTAATTTACCGGTACTTATGTTAATAAAAAGCCTTCTTTTATGCTATGATATTTCAGGAAATGGCCCAAGTTGTTTTGGAAAAAGAAAAAAGTTTCTCTGAAAATATATAAACATCACAGAATCATTCTCACTTGGTATGTGAGATCACATGTTTCCACTCCCTATCCTGTATAACAAACTGTCTCAAATTTCAGTAACTTAGGGACTTACAAAGCAACAATCATTTTATCATCTCTTATGCAAGTTGACTGGAGTCAGCTAGGCTAGTCTCACTTGGGTCTTTTGTGTGGTTGCACTCAGAAAGGGCATGGGCTGCAATCTTCTGAGGCACACTTACATCTGACACTTGGACTGTAAGACACAGACAGCTGAAGGCTCTAAAAACCTGGGCCCACCTGCATCTCTTTCTGTCTTTCTATAGTGTCTCCATGTGGTTTTTCCAGCATGATGGTTTCAGGTGATATTCTTACATTGTGGCTCAGAGCCCCAAAAAGGTGGACGTGCGTTACCTTTATGGCATCAGAAATCATGCAATGTCACTTTCACTATATCTGCTTCTCAAGTCCGTCATTAAAACAAACATTGACTCTACCTCTTGATGGGTGGACATTATAAACTATCATACACGTTTTTTAAGTAAAGATTAACATGAGCTTGCGTGCATGCCTGTGCGTGCACACACACACACACATAATTTGTTACAGGCTTTCAATTACTTGAGCGTCATGAATTTTCAGTGTGCTTTTAGAACTGCTCGTGTCTCGCTAATATGCATGACCTCCATAAACAAACTTAAATGGAACTTTATTGAGTGAAAATGGCAATAAATTAGAATGAGAAAATAACTTCTTTATTGCCTATTTTTAGAGAGACTAATTCCTAGAGAGATTTTATAAAGTGCACATGATTGCAGTGGGATTGAGGTACTCATTCTGACATTCTATCACAGAAAAAGGGTTGCTTGGGAAACGGAAACTGCCAACTGTTTTGCATCCAAGGGCTTGTTTGATGGGATAACTGATTTTGCTTGGTCCCCATTCTCTACTAACTTGCTGCAATATCTCTGGCCAGATTCCCACATGTAGATTTTCTGTTTATGCCTTATTTTTGGTTCTTTTCAGAAAAATGATTGTATCTTCTATCACTCCACTGTAAATCAAATAAAACCATGAAAGCCAAACCAGTCAACGAGATTACTTTATTTAAAAACCTTTCTAAAAATACTCACTATTTTTTGGTACCACTATAGATGCCCTATGGCAGTGTTTTCAATCTTTTGGTTTTTTTCATTACTGTCCCCTAAGAGTTCCTCCCTTATGAAGTTTAATACCACAGATGTATTGTATATCTGTTTATACTGTATGTGTAACTACTTTAGACATAAAAATTATAAGACTTTTCATCAACTCCAGGCTTGATTTTCCTTTTAGAGGTTGCTGTCATGTCTACTGAATGTATGTCCTATAAGTATATATTTAATCTAGTAATTTAATTAAAATAGCATATCAGAAATACTGCCATTCTGAGATGTGCATTTAAATATTGGCATCTTCAAACTATTTGTGTCTAACATATCTATATAATTGTGTTTATGTAATCTGAATATCTATGCATAACACTTAGAAATATTCCCACTACGAACCAAAGAAAACAAAAGGAATAAGGGGTCAATTTCTATGGTTCAGACACTGAAATATATCAGTGTAAGTCTGAATCAATGATCAGAAAGCGGACTTTGAGAAATATGGGAAATAAAAGCCAATGAGTGGACATTAAAATTTATAACTCCTTTAAATGCCCTACTTTGAATAGTGATCTTTGAGAACATTTCAAAAAGGAGACCTAATAGGCTTCACAGCTTTGTACATGCTTTGACCATTAAAATGCTGTGTTTGTTTCCATGCCTTGGCTTTAACCATGCCATAGGTATGTGGAGCTGCATTCCAGGTCAGACAATCAAAGAGTTTCCAAATCAAAACTTCCATGATGTACCATTTACAAGGAAAGAGTTTCCCTCTCATGCAAGGAATGTGAGTTCTGGCATTGATTGTCAAACCATATGTGCATAGTGTTTTCTGTCCCATAAGTACGGTGTTCAGATGTGTGAAATTTGAGCTCCTTGGTGTATAAATCTATACATGTTTAATCTTACATTTCCTGAGAATTTTCAGAGCACTCTATTTAAAATTATAAAGTTTGAATGAAAAATTGAATAGGGAAAGACATTTTAGATTAAAATGAAGGTGAGATTAACTGGCTAGACTTCCACACTCTATGGCCACCGTTAGGAGAGTCACTGGTACCCTTGGTAGAAATACTAAATTATCTTCTGAGATTGGACTTCACAGTCACCCCCTCTGAGCTCTCTTTCCTGACCCCTCCTTACTCCACTACAACAATCAACCATTTCTTCCTCTGTGTCTTAAATGTGCCAATGCCCTGTGTGTGAAACTACTGTAGGAACCATCTTTCTTATAGGATTCCTTGCTGGAAGTCCCCTACAAACTTAGGAAATTGGGAGCTTCTAAATAATCAAGACATCTCCGTTGTTTTTGTATCCTTAGTTGGCAGCAAAATGATGCACTTGTAAAGTATTTTGGGGAAAAAAGGGAGTCGTACTTACTGGCAGACTGTTTTAAATTTATTTAACAAATTGTCTTCAGAACTCACCCAGTAGGGCCTCCATATTAACTCCTAACACTGACCATTCTCACTCAGAAGTTACCAGCACTAAAGTCTTCCAGTAGAAGCATTAAAGTGAACGCACCTTTCCTTGCTTGTTAGAACAAAGTTATATTTTTATTCTGTAACTTTACTCTCCCAGTGTTTGTCACACAGAAAACCCTGGAGTCAAAGAAAGCTGATGGGGTGTCTGTCAAAGGGGAGAGAGTTTGTATTTACTTGCGGCCCAATTGTATTTGTATGGTCACATTAATGCCTTTGGAGGGGCCTTCCTCCTCAGCTACAGGATAGAACTTGTCTCATTTTCTATCACCAGCCCCTATGACTTCATATACAATTCCACATTTCTGATAAACTGTCATGTGAAAAAGTGATAAAGTGATTTATGCTCAATTTTTGTGGAAGGGAGAAATGCAAGGGCTGTCAGTCTGGGTCTTGAGAACAAATGAGTTACAGTTCAGGAGGCAGCTCAATAAGGTTATCATTTCCCATCAGTTCCCATCACTGACAGCCAAGATTTACTAGCTGGAGAAGGGGAAGGGGGCTGAGATTTGGTGCCAGCTGAATTGGCACTATTATTCCATCAGCTAGGCTCACAAAGAAGAGAGGTTACCATGAATATTTGATAAAAGCGTCTTCCCAGAAATGCTTGTGAAACAGCATAACTTTTCTTCCATTTGCTAGGAGCCTCTCCACTCTATCCAAGTGCAGGTGCATCTCTGAAAAAAATGACCATTTTCTACTACATAGCCATTTGGGATTGTTTACTTTTGCTGTTCCAGCTGATGGAACAGTCCTCTTGGCAGTTGGGCATGCAGTACACTAATTCATGGTGCCCCGTCCTCAGAGGCCCTTCATCCACCGATATGCTGTATCCATTACATCTGTCATTATCCATCTGACACAGAGGCAGTGAGCGGACAGCCTCAACCCCTCTACGTGCTCAGAGAAAACAGACTTTGATCTATGGTATTTGCTGTGTTTTCCAGGCAAACAAAAGATGGAGAGATGGGGATGGATTTAGATGAGGCCTAAAAATAGTTTTTGTTGATTTTCTTTGAAGTAGAAATATGTAACCTTGTAAATTCAAAACCATTACAGGCCTCTTTTCCTTGAGTTGTTCATTTTCAGTGGGACATGGCCTTACCTCAATACATTTCATATGCTTTGGGTTATTTTTAAAAGAAAGTACATGTAACCTTTGCTCTCTGGAGCTAGGAAAATGTATTTCTAAAATCTCTCCCAAACACATTTTAGTGTTTATTAGCTAGTCAAAATCATCTCAGGATGCTTTTAAATAAACCTTATGTATTTCATCATCTCCCAGTTTTAATCTTTGGTGTTCTCATTCAAAAAGATAATAGCTATTTTGTGAACATATGGTGGGGACATACAGTAATGGGGAAATTTTTGAGCTGCTAGATATTTTGTTTGCCTTTCTACAGGCACTACATAGGCAGATTGCTTCATTTGAATCATGAAGTTTTAACTGCTCTTAATAAATGATCTAAATATTTAGTCTGGTAAAATATATTGAATAAAATATAGTATTCCTCTATATGAATATGATGCGGGATGCTGAGCACCAGTCTTTCCTGCACTGTAAGGTTTTTAATCTCTTAATATAGATTTGAGTCTGCCTGAGCCAGGTACTTCTGTGAGATCAGTGTGTGAGTCTGTGAGACAGCATGTAGAGTCCAGTATTCAAAGGGTGGGCAGGAAAGAAGCTAATGAAATAAAAATTTTGAGTTTTAACTTGTCTGTTCATTCACTCATCAAATATATATGCAACTATTCTTACTACTGTGAATAGTTTTGAGTTCTCCTGTATGTAACAAGTTAAATAACAGAGACAGACATAAATAACAAAACTTTCAGAAAGTTACAAGTTGTTTCAGAGAACTAATAGACTATGATAGAGAGTGACTCGTTACTGATTTTAGTTTAGGAGTCAAGGATATTTTTCTAAGACACTACCGGTAACTTTTAAATTGAAATCTGAACGAGAAGAAGGAATGTGGCCTCCAAAGGTCTCAAGATGGAGCATTCTCAGAGGAGGAAATACGTAGTAAGCAGCCCGAGGATAGGAACTGATTGGTCTGTTTGAGAAATTAAGAGAAAGCCCAAGGCCAGACCACAGAGGTCTTGGGAAGCCATTAAGTTGGTCTACCCTCAGGTAACCACTAAACTATTTTAATATAAACATTCCTTTGTGGTATTAAAATTGGGAGAGAAGAAGTTGAACTGTCACTCTTTGCAGATGACATGATCCTGTATATAGAAAACTTTAAAGACTCTATCAGAAATCTATTACAAATAATAGACAAATACAGTAGAGTCACAGGCTACAAAGTCAGTGTCTCAAAATCAACTGCATTTTTGTATGCCAACAATGAAACTTCAGAAAGAGAGATGAGAAGAT
>PVKE010042306.1:0-13803 GCA_004027555.1 Craseonycteris thonglongyai
ACTGGGCCAGAGTCTTCACCCTGGTGAGAACTGAACTGGGGGCTCTCCCCAGTTCAGCATATGGGTTCATACGGGCCGGGCCGGGATTCGATCCTCGGTCCCCGGGGCTGCAAAGTGAGCGCTTAACCCACTGAGCCATCCTGGCTTCCCTGTGCTCTTTTTAATTGCTATTCCTTCCTTTTCTGTTCATCTCTCTGTAACGTAACAGATACTTCTAACATATCATATTATATTTTTAACCAGGTATTGTTTTCTTTCATTTGCAATATAAAGAATTCTTGAACAAATTGACCTGCGTAAACCAACTTTGAGATGCACTCTAGCTATAAGCCCATAATTCAAGTATATTAAGCCATAATTTAGTTCAGAGTTGGCAAATAAATACCATGTATGTTGCCCCTAGCAGCATGCCCACAAGCAGATAACTTTTGTGCCATAATGCCCAAAGATAGCTCCTTAAGACAGCACTCTAAGTAGCTATTACCAGTAAATTGATTGTAATCAGCACCAGGTATAAATAACCTGTTGGCCATCTTTTGTCCAGATAATTAAGTCCTATTGTAAGATATCATCTGAATACAGTCTATCTTTTCATTTGAAAGCTGCCAAATTTGCCTTAGTAGTAAATGGAAATACTACCAAATCCTTCAATTGGGTGTTTAAGATCTTAGTGCCTACATCAGCAGCTCATACTCTTTTTTTTATTTCCATATATGAAGAATTTTACACATCAGTGATAAAGGCTCATAATTATAAGGACACTTACACTAAATGAAAGGGGTTGGAGAATGAAGGTCAGGCTTACCCAAGACCATCAACCTTACTGAAGACACAGAGAACTAAAAATAAAAATCCCTGGTATAGATGCTTTCCAGATTTCTCAGTGTCACTAGTTCTTATGGCACCAGCAAAGCTGGTACATTTAATAAGTGTTATCAACTTATCTCTTCTGCCATGGCTACACAACCCAAGACAGCATGCCTCTTTCATCAACCGTGTCAAGTACACATGCTCATTTTAAAATAAAAGGAGATAAGAGCTATTACTTCTGGGAATCAAGAAAATGTCATTTCTATTGATAGTTCAAACTGACTGCTGAATTTTATAATGAAAGCTACTGGGGATTTATCTTCCAAAGTAACACTCAGAATAAAAACTCAACAAATCCAACTTGTCAATTGAAAGCATTACCTCCAGGTCTGTTTGCTTTTGTAGTTCTTGCATCATGGTCATAGTCTTATTGAAAGTAGCACATATGCGGCTCTTAGTCTCTTTCTGCTCAACAGCAATTGGTTTAAAGCGTGCATGCAAAGTTTGATATCGAGACTTTATTGCTGACAATTCCTTTAAGAGTGTAACTGGATTTTTCTACACCAAGAAAAAAAAAAAAAAAAATATATATATATATACACACATTAAATCATGGAAAGGAAAATTTCAGCTGCTTTTAAGAATTAAAATATATATAACACATTCTACCATCCATTTAATCACTGTATTTTATTATGCAACTGTGTGACAGGATAGAGGAAGAGAAGAGAGAAGTATAAGACCTAGATCCCATTCTTAAGGAATTTAAAGCCTAGGTACAGAAATAGCCACATGTACACACAAGAATATTAAACAGCAAATAAGATCATGTTAGATATATAATATTTGATGCATAGTTCACAATAATTAATTACATACTATTTCTAAAATATTCTAATGCTATTCAGAAGATGATTGAAGAAACTATGTTAATTTGTTGAAGAATAAGACAATTTGAAACCACTTATAAAATTCTTAAACACACTGTCAATGGAGTTAAAGTATATATTTAGTCAATTTATTGACTTTACTATACAAAATTAATGCCAACTCAAGCAATTATCTTTATAAATTACATTACTTTTTCAAATTCATTTTGGAATATAAATAACCACTATTACATAAAAGACATTTCTGCTGGGTCCTTTCTGCCACGTGGTAATTCCTTTCATTTCCTGGTGATTCCTTACCAAACCCTCTAATACCAGTTATTCCAGACTTTCTCCACTCCCTCCAATTTCCATCTGCTCCTTCTTAGCACAAGACCTCACCAATTACTTTACTGAGAAGGCAGAAAACATACAGTAGAAATTCCATCCTCCTGGCTTTTTATCCCAAAATATTCTCATCCATACTTAGCCACTAATACTAGCACTAATTGTTGTTTCCTATCTCTAGCCTCTATAGCCTTAAATTTCCTACATTTCAAAAACCTTTTTCAGTATCTCCCTTTGTAGAGGCTTCAAATATATATACATCTTCTCTATACTGAGGGAAAAATTAATTCCTTCTCTTGACTGTTGTCACTTCATAACCAGTTTCATTTTTTTTATTCCATTTGCCATTAACCTTCTAGGTCCTATAAAATACTTCCTCAGTTTAACATACCCATAGATTAGTATTCTTTGACAAATTATTCTAAACCAAGTTTGTCCAACCTGCGGCCCATGGGCTGCATGTGGCCCAGGATGGCTTTGAATGTGACCCAATACAAATTTATAAACTTTCTTAAAACATTATGAGACTTTGTGATTTTTTTCTTTTTTAGCTCATAAGCTATTATTAGTGTTAGTGGGTTTTATTTTTTAAGATTTATTTTATTGTTTTTGATGAGAAAAACAGACTGACAGAAGGGGGAGCGCTCAGAGCAGTATCCATAGTTGTACATTACCAAAATGATGGTAAAGAAATTCCAGAAACATAACCGTGCAGAAGTTCTGTAGAACAGGTCAGATTGGACAGGAAGATAACACACGAAGGGATATGAAAGAAAATAAAACTTAGGGATTATGTGATGTGTCTGACAAAGTTGACAAGAGTTTTATAGTTCTGTTAGAAAAGTCTGAGGCTCAATTAATGAATGCATAGAAAAAATAAACAAATTGAAGAAAAAAAGAAAATTAGCTTCAGAAATACTAGTTGTCTAAGAAAGGAAAATGACTTACATAAGAGCAGTATTTGCAGATACCCATAGTTGCCATGGTCTGAATATGTCCCTCCAAAATTCATTTATTTGAAACCTAAATCCCCAAGTGATGGTATTAGGAGGTGAAACCTTTGGGAGGTGACTGGTCAGAATCATCCTAAATGGGATTAGTGCCCTAACAGAAGAAACCCCAGAGAGATCTTCCCTTTCTGCCATGTGAGAATACAACAAAAGTCTATGACCCTAATGTGCTAACCATGCTGGCACCTTGACCTTGGACTTTTAGCCTCTAGAACTGTGAAAATAACTTTCTGTTGTTTATATGGTACCCAGCAATCCCAAATATGGATGTATCCACAAATTGTAATAATAGAGATAAATATGGGTAGGAAAGTATTTAATTTTTGCCTTCTATAATAGGAAGTAATTATTTTCTTAAGATTTATTTTTTTATTGTTTTTGACAGAGAGAGAGATACAGAGACAGAGATAGAGAGAAGGAGGAGGGCCCAGAACAGTCTCCTTAGTTGCACATCATTGGTTTTTCCACATAGTTTCATTCCACAGTTAGGCACGGGGCTACACAGGAGAGGAACTGGGCCGGGATCTCACCCCACTGAGTACCAAACTGAGGGCACTCCCTCAGTTAAGCATATGGGTCTGCACGGGCCGGGGCCGGGATTTGATCCTCGGTCCCTAGGGCGGCAAAGTGAGCGCTTAACCCACTGAGCCATCCCAGCTTCCCCGGAAGTAGTTATTAATAATTGCTAAAATATAGCACATTTTCTAGACCAAACAGTTCTGAAAACATAAACATTACCAATTTTATTCTCTCTCAACCTACAAAGTAGGCAGTAATATCCTCATTTTATAGATGAGAAAACTAAGTAGCAAAAGATTAACTGACCTGTCTAAAATCACAGTGCAGAGCTGGGATCTGAATTACAATAGCCTGTATCAAGGAAATCAATAGATATTTCAGAAGGGGTTGGGGAGATAGCAATACAAGCATACTATTTAGAAATACAGAAGTAAATATGAAAAGATGTTGAAATAAAAGTGGTGGTCTTCTTGGATGTGGAAGAGTGTGAAACAAAGGAATGACTTTGAAATTTAAAACTATACTTCTGTGACTTTTCAAATTATGCACAAAAGTTAATTTGACAAATAAAAGTTAAAAGTTGAGGGAAAATTGTTGTGAGGGTAGACAATATCAACTGTGATGTGATAAGGAATCATGCAAGTATAAATGATCTTTAGATAACTAGAATAGAGCTTAGTAGTAAATTGCCCAGACACATGTACATATAAATCAAAAGAATGATGAATTTGGGGAAGCCGGGATGGCTCAGTGGGTTAAGTACTCACTTTGCAGCACTGAGGACCGAGGATCGAATCCCAGCCCCAGCCCGTGCGGACCCATATGCTGAACTGGGGAGTTCCCCCAGTTCAGTTCTCTCTCTCTGTCTCTGTATCTCTCTCTCTCTCTGTCAAAAACAATAAAATTTTAAAAAAGCTTAAAAAAGAATGATGAATTCTCCAATTACAAATTCATTGGGGGAAAAAAAATGTCACAAGAACTAATCCTTGATGATCTCCCAAAGTAGGAAAAGAATTAGTGAATCAGGCATAAGGAATAAATAGCCATAGAGCTAAGTTAGGATAGGTTATTTAGGCAATTACCCATACTGCATGTTTTTGTGACATTAACTGGATCTAACAGAATTGATATGGCAATGATTAATTCAGGATAACATGGAGAAGCTGGTTGAGTTCTCACTTTGTGGCCCTGGGATCCGAGGATCGAGTCCCCGCCCAGCCCTATGCGGACCCATGTGCTGAACCCTATAGGGTGTGCTTCCCATGCAGGATGCCCCCATCCCGGTTCTAGCCTTGTGCAGCCCCCACCCACCTGCGTGCAATGCAACCATGTTGAAAACTGATGACATACAACCGTGGAGGACTGCTCTGGGCTCTCCCCCCACCCTCACCCCACCCGTCTCTTTCTCTCAGTCAAAAACAATAAGATACATCTTAAAACAAAAAAATAATTCAGGATAACATGATTTTAGGGCTTAGCATCATACAACAGAGGAAAAAGACTTGTGCACATAGCATGTTTTGTTTGAGTGAGTGGTTTTTGGGGAGCCACTGTGTTCTTTGATTACTGTTTATAAACTATGCTGCACTTTAATTTTGTGCACGTAACACTTCAGTTCATTTTAGGATTTTGTTCATTATAAGTGGGTGGATCACTTATGACAGATCAAAAGAGGGGAAGCCAGGATGGCTCAGCAGGTTGAGCGCTCACCTTGCAGCCCTGGGGTCTGAGGATCAAGTCCTGGCCCCAGCCCATGAGGACCCATATGCTGAACTAGGGTGTAAGTCCCATGTGGGAGGTCCCTGGTTCAGTTCCTGCCTAGGGCATGCTTCCCATGTGGGAGGCCCCCTGCTCTTGGGGGCATGCCTCCCCTGGCCCCAGCCCAGTTCCTGCCCTGTCACCCCCTGCCCACCTGTATGGAATGAAACTATGTCAAAAACTGATGACATACAACTATGGAAACTGCTCTGGGCCCTCCCCCTCCTCTCTCTCTCTCTGGGTCCTCCCACTCCTCTCTCTCTCTCTGTCAAAACAATAAAATAAATCTTAAAAAGAAAAAAAAAAGGAAATGTTCTAATAATGATAGTGCTAGTGATGAGGGAAAAGCCAATAAGTGAGCAAAATGCTCAACTCAATTAAGTCTTTTGGGGAAAAAAACAAAAAAGAAAAACAAAAGGAAATTTGTCATTAGTTGTATTACTAAATTTAAAAAATTCTACAGGGAAAAATGTTCATAAAATAAAACAAAATTATCTTTCTGAGACAAATACAGGTATATATATAACATGATAAGGGAGCTTGCAGTGCATTGTATCTTTATATCTAAATATATTCTATTTAAAATGTTGACTTCAGAGGTATCAGAGGTTAGTGCAACTGGTTATTTACTTTCCTGTTTCTTGATATATATATATATATATATATATATATATATATATATATATATAAAACCATTGTGAAATCTACAAAAATTAAAATCATGGTTTTCTTCCCAAATGTAACCAAAAAAAGGAAAATTATTGGATAAATATTACAGCTGTTTAAAAAGTTACAGTTCTTCAAAGGTTAGCACAGAATTACCATATGATCCAGCAATCCCACTTCTAGGTTTACACATAAAATATTTGAAAGCAAGGACTCAAACAGATATATGTACATCCATGTACTCAGCAGCATTATTCACAATATCCAAAAGATGGAAGCAACCCAAGTGTCCATTGACAGATGAATGGATAAACAAAATATGGTATATACAGACAATGGAATATTACTCAGCCTTAAAAAAAGGAAATTCTGATACACGCTGTACCATGGATGAACACTGAGGACATTATGCTATGTGAAATAACTCAGTCACAAAAGGACAAATATTGTATAAGTCCACTTATATAATATACCTAGAGCAGTCAAGTTCATGCAGACAAAAAGTAGAATAGTAGAATAGTAGTTGCTAGGAGCTGGAAGGAGTGGGAAAACGAGGAGTTGTTTAATGGCTATAGAGTTTCCATTTGAAAAGATGAAAAAGTTCTGGAGATGGATGGTGGTGATGGCTGTACAACAATGCGAATGTAACTTAATGCCATTGACCTGTACACTTAAAATGGCCAAAACAGTAAGTTTAACGTTATGTATAGTTTACCACCAAAAAACAAAGCAAACACACAAACAAACAAAAACCTAAGAATGTAAAATGATATAACTGCTCTGGAAAACAATTTGGCAGTTTCTCAAAATATGAAACACAGAGTTACTAAATGGCCAGCAATTCCACTCTTAGGTATGTACTCAAGAAAAATAAAATCATATGTCCACACAAAAACTGTACATGAATGTTAATAGTAGCATTATCATAATAGCCAAAAGGAAACAACCAAAATATCTATCGACTGAAGAATAAATAAAAAAATGTGGTATAGCCATACAATGAAATATTATTCTGCTATAAAAAAGAATGAAGTAATGATTCATGCTACAACATGGATGAATCTTTAAAGCATGCTAAGCGAAAGAAACATAAAAAGTATTGTATGATTCCATTTATATGAAATATTCAGATGGAAAATCTGTAGATTGTATATGGAAAGTAGATTAGTGGTTGCCAGGAGACAAGAGGGTGGCAAGGAATATTAAACAATGACTGCTGATGGGTATGTATTTATTGTGAGGTGATAAAAATGTTCAAAAATTGATTGTGATGATGGCTACACAACTCTGTGAATGTATTAAAAACCACTGATTGCATACTTAAAAAGGGTGAGCTTTATGGTATGTAAATTATAGCTCAATGAAGATTTTTTAAAATAAGTTGTAGAAGAGAAAAATAACTGGAAGTCAAACAAAGACGAGAGATGGAAGGTGGAGGAAAATTGGGAGCACCACACTGACGCAGATGAGTCCTTCAGCCAGTCATTAGGTGGTACGGTGGGACCAGAACTGCTTGGTTGTTCTTCAGTCAGAGAGAAAAGAGGGATAACTAAGGCAGGGAAGTAGCAAGAATAGTTCTAGTAAGAAACTAGAATGTTTAGCAAAAACTGAACATTTACAGTGCTTTCCCAATTTTATATAAAATGTTATTTTAATTTTCACTTCTACCCAATCACAAAAAAATTTTAATTGTCTAAAACATTTTTTTAGCTGTAAAATATGGTATTTCTTGTCTGCTGGCAAGTGCTATCAAAAATAAACAGTAATGATTTAAGTGGTAAATTAATGTTAATTAATTTACAGGCTTTGCTTAAAAACTGTTTTCATCTCCATGGGCATGAGTACATGTAGTTAGGGCATACAATAGACTTCCTATTTCTTTTTTTAATTAGTTTCACAGAGTTAATATTTCTAATCAACCTAAACATAGAATAACTGACTATATAAATTCAGGTAAAAATCACAGTTCACATAACTTAATAGTATATCATCATCTTCCTCAGAGAATATCACGACTGCCAGGATCTCTCCCTTCTTATTTAACCACTGCTCTAGAGGTATCTATATTTCTCCAGAATTTCAGAGGCTTCTACAATGGTTTATACCTCTGAACTTAATAATTCTTCTTTAAGGATAAAACAACAAGTAACCACAAATTTTCTTGACTATGGTTTTAACAGTTTGATCTAGTATGATGTGACCAAGCTTCCAACATAAAAAGATTTTAAGTACATTATCAGTACTTAATAATGTAATTGCTATAATCTACTATTAGAAATGCTATTAGAAAATCTTTTAATAAAATATTCTATTTAAAAGACATTTATTTTGCAGATTACCTCGCCTGCTGAATCAGGATGATTATTCTTGATTTCATATTCCACCCTGTATTGAATGTAATCCAGATCAGAGTCAGCTTTCTGGAACTAAAAATCAGGATAAATCAGTATTTTTGTGAAGCAAAAGACAAATCAATAAGCATGATACTGTAATTGTTTTTCCTTCTTTATACTTTAGTATTTTAATAACGTGATATATACTCATTTTGAAAATACAGAAATATGGGGGAAGCCGGGATGGCTCAGTGGGTTAAGCACTCACTTTGCAGCCCCGGGGACCGAGAATTGAACCCCAGCCCCGGCCCGGGTGGACCCATATGCTGAACTGGGGAGTGCCCCCAGTTCAGTTCTCACCGGGGTGACCAGTTCCTGCCCTGTGCAGCCCCCTCCTACCTGTGGAATGAAACTATGTGGAAAAACGAATGATGTGCAACTATGGAGACTGCTTTGGGCTCTCCCCCTTCTCTCTGTCTCTGTATCTCTCTCTTTGTCAAAAAAAATAAAAATAAATCTTTAAAAAAAAAAAGAAAGAAAAGAAAATACAGAAATAGAAAAGTATTTAAAAAGCCCTTGGGGAGCCGGGATGGCTCAGTGGGTTAAGCACTCACTTTGCAGCCCCGGGGACCGAGGATCGAATCCCGGCCCAGACCCCGGCCCAGGCCCCGGCCCCGGCCGTGCGGACCCACATGCTGAACTGGGGAGTGCCCCCAGTTCAGTCCTCACCTGGGTGAGACCCCGGCGCAGTTCCTGCCCTGTGCAGCCCCGCGCCCACCTGTGGAATGAAACTATGTGGAAAAACCGATGATGTGCAACTATGGAGACTGCTCTGGGCCCTCCCTCTTCTCTCTGTCTCTGTCTCTTTATCTCTTTCTGTGTCAAAAACAATAAAAATAAATCTTCAAAAAGCCCATGTAGACAATGATACCCATGATCTATTGAAAAGTTTAAAAGTTAACATTATGAAAATAATTTCTCTAAGCATCTCTCATATTCTGAGCCAAAATTAAGATACCAAGAAGCCACTGCTACATATTAATAAAAAAAAATAACAATGGTTTCAAGAATTCCCTAGGGTTAGGAAGCGGAGATGGCTCAGTGGATTGAGCACTTGCCTTGCAGCCCTGGGATCCATTGATCAAGTCCCAGCCCCAGCCCATGCAAACCTATATGTTGAACTAGAGTGTGCTAGGCCCCCGGTTTGGCCCCCGGCCTGGTTCCTGTCCACACCCACCTGTGTGGAATGAAACCATGTCGAAAACTAATGATGTAAAACTGTGCAGATTGCTCTGCCCGCCCCCCCACCCCCCCACACACACCCCCCCCCCACACACACACACACTTCTCTATCTGTCTCTCTGTCTCTGTGTCAAAAACAAAAAAAATAAATCTTAAAATAAAAAAAGGAATTCCCTAGGGTCACTGACACTCTCATTAGGTAGGCAGTAGTTTTCTATCTCTGGTAGGAAATGTGACTTTAAGTTAAAACATAGAATAATAAATTTATTTTCAGGGATACTCAGTTTCTGTTATCTGCAGCCCCATTAACCAAACAAAGAACTACAGATATATGCCACCACAGACCCAAATTAGAAGGCTTGAAAAGTCACAATTTTTTTTTCTTTTTTCTTTTCTTTTTGAGGGTGGTGGTGGTGGGACAGGGGGAGTCACAAATTACATAAGGAAAGCTCCATATAGCACAGAAGTAGCAGGGTAAATAAAACCAATTTATTGAACCTGGGTCCTAGCATGGGACTTTCAACTGTAGTAAACCTTTAAAGGAGAAAAAAGGGAAAAACAGCCACAGGCCTAAAATATGTGTGTACATATAGAAAAGCTGGAAAGGATATAATATCAGTGTTAAAAGTGGTTTTTCTCTGAATGAGATTAATCTGTAAGTTATTCTTAACTTTTGGAAATTCTGCATGTTTTACATGATCTTAACGCAGATACTGCCTTGAATTATCAGGGAAACAACCATGAGGTTACTATAGAAGGCAAAACAAAACATGATTTTCTCAGGAAAATTGCCTATTCCTATCCCACAGCCTAGGAGACTGCTTTAGGGAGAGGGTTTAGACCTTACCGTGAACTTAAGCTTTAAACTAAAGATCGGTTCTTGAAATCTTGAACTCTTCGTGGAAAGAGTAAAAGCCAGCAAAAACTGTAAAAGTAGTTTTCAGGTCAAATGAGAAACAGTGTACAGATATTTTCATTGCATAGAGGGTAAACCAAAGACTCTATTATGGAAAGACAAAATGGTTCTCAGAAGTTAAAATGCTCCTAAGGTCAGAAGCTATCATCATTGAACATGGAATATTATTGAGCCTTAAAAAGGCAATTCAGTTACATGCTACACCATGGATGAACATTGAGGACATTATGTTAAGTGAAATAGCTTAGTCACAAAAGGACAAATATTGGATAGGAGTTAAGTCCACTTATATAAATGTATATAAAGTAGTCTAGTTCAGAGACAAAAAGTAGAATGGCATTGCCAGGTTTTAGAGGGAGAGCAGAGTGGGGAGTAATTGTATAATGGGTGCAGAGTTACAGTTTGGAAAGATAAAGAAGTTCTGGAGATGGATGGAGGTTATGGTTGTATAAATATAAATACAACTGCACTGTACACTTAAAATGGTTAAAAGGGTAAGTTTTGTTATGTGTATTTTACCACAAATAACTTTTTTTTAAGACAGGAAAAACAGCTTGAGAGTAGAATGTTATTCTCTATGAAGAAATCAAAATATTTTATGATAATGTGTAAGGGAAGTATTAATATTTACTGATGAATGAAGTCAGTGGGATAAAGCAGAGGACAAAAAAGGAAAAAGGATGCCAATGTAATGTTGAGAAACAGAAAAACAATCAAGACTCTTTGACCTGAACCCTTCATCTTTTAAATGAAGAAATACGTAATCTGTGACTTGCCTATAGTTCTTTTTTCATTATTGTTTTTTATGTAGTTAGACCAAAATTACACATAACATGAAAGCCAATAAAGGTCGGATGGGGAGAAATGTAAAAACTTTATGTAAAATTAAATTTAAAGTTAGTCCATTAAAAACTCCCTCTGAACATAGCTTGGTAGTATGGTACAGAAAAAAGAAAATAAAGGGACTGAGATACATGAGAGGAGTTCTGGCCCTGTTATCATTAACCAGATATGTGGCCCTAGGTAAGTCCTTCATCTCTCTGAGTCACTCCTAATAACTGAGAATTGGAAATGAAAGATCCCTTTCAACAGTGAAATTCTATCATTTCATTGTACTACAAATATAACCCAAGTTTAGTTTATCAAAATACTAGAATTTAGAAAAGTGTTTCCTTCTGATATATTAAAATTTGACATTTGAGTTTCAGATTTTATTATATAGAAAATTATCTTCTACTGTTTGTTTCTTCATGAGCCAAGATGACTGTTGCTTCAGTTTCAGCTACATGGTTTCTGCAGTCTGCCCATTGTTCTTCCCAAACACCAAAACCCTATAAGCAATATTGCACTACTCAGAGCTATTTACACAGCAGAGACAATATCGATAGGGTTCTAGGATCTGGTGATTAAACAGGACATTTTTTAGATAGATGGCAGGAAATTTACTTATCAATTATGACAGTGGCCAAAATTCATTAGTGTCTGTTTAATGGAACAGAGTAATACTGATAAACTTCATTCACAATCCTCCTCAGTTATAAATTAGCCTTTTGGAGGCCTTGTAAACAGTGAGTTTGCTGTTTAAATAACTGTAGCTACCTATCTTATTTTTAGGAGTATTAAAATATTTAAAATAAAACTAGTGAGTTTTTTAAAGCCCAAGACATTCATATTTCAGAAACCACTTTTCTTCTAAATCAGTGATAAAAATAAGTGGGAAAAGTTTTGTAACAATCCTTAAGGATAGGGGATGCCAGGATGGCTCGGCAGGTTGGACACTTGCTTTGCAGCCCCAGGGTCTTGGGATTGGTCCCAGCCCCAGCCATGGAACCCACATGCTGAACTGTGGTGCTGCCTCCCACAAGGGAGGCCCCTGGTTCAGTTCCCACCTCACACAGCCCTGTATCCACCTGTGTGGAATGAAGCTATGTGGAAGGCTAGTGATGTGCAGCTGTGGAGGTTACACTGGGCCCTCCCCACTTCTGTCTATGTCTCTCTCTCACCTTCTCTCGGAGTAATAAAATAGATCTTTGGAAGAAAAAACGAAAAAGGATAATAAGTATTATACGTAGTTTAGCTGGGAAAAGTACATGGAAATCAATATTAAAGCCCCAAAGACAGCCAAATTACACTCTGCCAATTGGACATCCTTGGAAGCAGACTATTATACATTATAATGAAGATATTGTATAAATGGGAGAAGGTATAGTTTAGATCCTAAACTTTAGAAAATAAATTTGATTTTTTGAGAGCATGCTATATACTTCAAAAACATATAGTATTCTATTATACTGGTTTTTATTATGATCAGCTAGAGGCTTTTAGTAAATGCCACAATGTATTACATACCACCCAACTATTTAGCAGCAAGGAGAAAAATATGTAATTGCAGTCCAATTTAAAAATACTTCCTAGGCATGCTGGGATAGTTCAGCAGTGGAGTGCTTGACTCCCAAACACAAGGTCCGGGGTTCAATTCCATGCCCTGGCCCATGCAACCTCATATACTGACTCGCAGCGCAACTGGTAACTGCTGTGATAGCACAGCCGTAAAGATTCTCCCCTCCCCCTGGTTCAGTTCCCGCCCTGTGCAGCCCCACATCCACCTGTGTGAAATGAAACCATGTCACAACTAATGATGTACAACTCTGGAGACTGCTCCGGGCCCTCCCCCTTCCCCTCTCTCTCTCTCTCTCCTGCTCCCAAACAATAAAATAAAAACACTTCCTTTTTACAAATAACCCATAGATTCTCACTGCCACAGTAGTGCTCCCTTTCAAAAGGACCAGTGCTCTCAAAGCTCCAAACGCAGGGATGCTGGGATAGCTCAACAGGTTGAGAGCTTGCCTTACAATCACGAGGTCCAGGATCGAATCCCCGCTCCGGCCTGTGTAAATCCACATGTTGAACTGCAGCATGCAACTGGTAACCACCATCCTGGTGGCAAAGGTTCTCACCTCCCATGCGGGAGGCCCCCAGTTTGATTCTGCCCCGTGCAGCCCCACACCCACCTGTGTAGAATGAAACCATGTTGAAAACTGATGACATACAACCATGGAGACTGCTCTGGGCCCTCCCCGTTCTCTCTGTCTCTGTCTCTAAAAAATAAAAAGTAAATCTTAAAAAAAAACCAAAAAAAAAACAATCGTTTATTCTCATGGACCTACAATTTGACTAGGTTCAGGTGCTCTAAGGCAAAGCACAGCCTGGTAGCTCCACTTTTCACTGCAATTCTGTGGGTTGCCTGGTAGCACCTTGCTCCAGCCTCCTTAAACCAACAGACACTCTCTCACAGAGGCAGAAGAATCACAAGAGAAGACTTCTTAAGGCTG
>PVKE010042307.1:0-13808 GCA_004027555.1 Craseonycteris thonglongyai
ATCAGTATATTTTTCCAGATTATCAAAATACATGCTCGTCTCGTACGTAACTAGTGGTGGTCTTACATGGCGAGGAGTCTGCTGGAAGCTCAGAGAAATATAGTAGAAGACTAGCCCGTTTGGTTGAGATGGAGGGCCCCAGCTTACATTTATTGCAGTTGATGAAATGGACTCATAAGTCAGGTTTCCAACAAGCCCTTCAGGTACTATGATAGGTAACGTGCAAAATATAAAAATTATCAGTCGCCCTAAGTAAAATTTAAGTAAACTCACACAGTAAGGATAACTGCTGGGAAAAAAAATGATCTGTTACATCATCATCATCTCTTACATAATTGAAGCACAGATGCGATAAACATCACCTAATATAAAATATTTATCAATAATAGTAAAACTCATTCAAAATAAACCTTGTCATCGTTCATACATGTGAGAATTGTTTTATGTAATATCCTCTTGGTTTTTCTTTCTTACAATATAGAGATTATAAGTGTATGTGTATAAATACTCAGATATTTAAATATTTAATAATGTATACTATCTATATGATTTTTTTTAAGTTTCTGACAGCCAAATATCATCCTTATTGCAATATGAGGTCATCTAGAACCTCTCACTGGGAACAGTGCACAGAACATGGTTATTATTCATGATGCTATAATAACTGATAAAAAGTTATAGATTGGTAAAACAAACAAACAAACAAACACAAAAATAAACACAAAAAGCCTTGAGAGAGATCTGCACTTAAGAATGTCTAAAATGATATTGGCCACATGTATTTTATCATATCTTATTCTGTTGGTCAATTTGACAACCATTTAAAAGATTGTTTCAACAACAAGCAAAATACTCACATTTTATATTCAGAGTGTGACAATTTGTAATCTTAGAATAATAAACATGGAATTTTACTCTCAGCTGAACTATAGGCCAATACCAGTTCTCAATAAGAGACTAGACTTTACAAAAATAAATGGACAAAGAACAACTGAAATAAGCAATCATCCACATTTCATTGTATTCTCAAAGCTGGAACCTAAAAAACATCAAGAGCTTCAGTCATTATAGTTTTCTGAATACTCAGCACAAACAAGATTCTGCAGAAACTGTGTACAAGAAATGTCTGAAGTTAAAAAAAAAAAAAGAAAGTCTGGGTTTATTAGTCACAAATACAATAAGAACAAAGATGCTGCATAGAGTCCTATGTGGAATCAAAGACTGAAACAAAATAAGTTGGTAAAGGAAAAAAAAAGTACTTCCTAAAGCAAATGGATAAGCATATTAACTATTAGAAAATCCAAAATCTGTTCATGTGTGCAACAGTATTTTTCATGCTGATAACCAGATGACCATGAATCTTTCCAAGCAATAAAAATGATAAAATTTTCATGAATGAATGGTAGCAATTTTTATGAATAGAAAAGACTGTTATTATTATAACAGTTTTATAGCCATGTTAAATGCATTTGCAAGCTTCTATAACGACTAATTAAATGTTCCTAAATAAAATATAGGTTTTACTACCAATACATACAAATAGAAGGTTGTGAAATAATTATAAAGTTTTAAATAATCCTATTAAAGATTAATAAATGCTTTTCATTTACATACTGTCTTGATCTGTGTATACGTGAACTATGTCACTGCTTTTATTCCCATTTCCAACTGAAGTACTTGCTGTTACCCAAAATGTATAGTAGCTGAATATTGCCAGTTTATCTATTATTGCAGATACGATCATATTGTCAAAGTCATTGGTTACTTCGTGAAGTGTAAAATTCTGAAAAATAAACATATTGTTTTAATTGTTCAGAACATAGTTTTAGTATACATGAACATTTAAAAATATTATCCATGAATTGGTGGTCCATTATTTTAATATGTTAATTTTTGAGGAAAATCAATATAGAGCACTTTTATTGCAATAATTAAACTGGAAATATGTTTGTACTAAAAGAGAAATAGATGGCAGCAGTTTTTATTATAAAATAAACATACAGAGTAGCAAAGAGTAAAAACTCAAAGCTTAGTAATGGAGAAGTTCCAGGGGCCAACTGACAAAAAGTGCTACAGCTATGATCAGTATTAGTTTCCTCATAAAACATTCAAGTATTTTTCAAACCACTGAATATATATTTTAAAGAATTTGGGAATATCATAATTCCTATTAATGATGAAGGAATTATGAAGGTGTTCACTTCTTTCTATTAACTCAATTGGGTATTATTATTTATCTTTAATGGTTCTTCCTTTTTTTCCCTACAATCGAAAGGAGAAAATGGAAGGTAGTTAGATGCAGTCTCTTATATGTGGAGTAAGGGAAATTTTATAATTCTCTGGCCTGACTCCTAGTTATATTTGTCCTAAGGCATTTTTTTAACTATTAGGTAATTTATGCAATCATTTCCTACCTGAGAAATTTTTAAACACAAAACACACAAACAAAACCAATTTTAAAATAAAGAAAATAGACTTTTTTAAAATATCATGTCAGCAAACATTGTGAATAATTTTATATTCATGTCCATCTACACTGAGAAATCTAAATCATCACAATCCGCACAAAGCTCTTAGAGTCCTATAAATTCTGGCAGGGTAGCCCTGAAGAAATGATGTACTCTCAAAGCTTCTTCTTCAACCCCATAAAATGTAAATAATCATTTCTATTTTTCAGAGATCATTTGAGGATCAGATGATATAAAGCACATAGAGCAATTAATTCGATGTCTGGCACATAACAAAAATGGGTATTAGTCCATTTACATTACAATAATAACATAGGATAATCAATTTGACTAAACTTTATAGTTAGGATGGTTCTGCAATGTATCAACTAATTAAATACAGCAAGTTTTTGTGGTTCTTTTGCCAGTATTTGGGATTGAGGGGGTGAGGGGAAAATTGAGTGTAATAAAGATCTACTGCAATTATGGGGTGACTTTATTAGAAAAAGATAAAGTAAATAATTTAACAATCTGTCATAAAATATGATCTATGATCTTAATATCTCCCAACACATTTACTTTACACATGAAATACTGACTTATATAAAGTGTTACTTAAAAATATTAATGGAGCTTTCTGATGTAAGCTTTAATTTTTCTTTATTACAAAATTTATTCTGATTTCCTATGACCTTGATGACAATTATGCAACAAGTTATTTTTAATTACCCAGAAGTCATTCATGCTAAGTGTGCATAGACATGCACAGACATGTAACAAACTTATACTCAGAAAAAAATATCTTGTGGCTCTAATTATCTAATTAAGGCTTACTCTTTTGTGTGTATATATGCAGTCTGAAGGTATTTAGTAAAAACTTTTCAAATTTGATTAATCAACCAGTATTTCGTTAGCACTCTTTAATGTAATAAGACTATGTCAGGCACACTGAAGAGACATGACATAAGTGGGTAAAACTTAAAATGTAGGAGGGTTAATACACTATATAAAACACAGTGTGCAACAACTGAAGGAAGAACAAGGTGGACTGCAAGTAGTAGAGTGACTAAATCCCCCAAAATAAGAAGGAAAGATCATTTACAAACTGAAGCCCTCCAAAATTATAACTAAGTACTGAAAATAATGTCTGTTTATGATAATAATTTATGTTCTTTCAATTACGATATTGATTGAGCATTAAAACTATGCATGATACACAACCAGAGATAAGTGCCACATTACCCTCTTCTTCAAGTTGTCTGCTATGGCTTAAGGGAGCTAAGACAAGTAGCAGATACCAGGAATAGGAAGCAGATTATGATGTGTCATGCATGAGATATTCTACCCAGTTCAGTGGAAGGAGAAGGAAGAGAAGGGGGGGTGAAAATAGCTATACATTTATTCTGCTACTTAATTTTCATTTTGAGGATTTCTTCTATTCTATCAACCAAAATAGAAAAGGAGGTAGTAAAGAGTTTGATGCTGCATTGAACATAAACCTTAGGAATAAATTAAAGCATGAATGAACTTCAAGCAATGTGAAATGGTTTAACATCATTAGCCTGTGCCCTCTTGCAGCTGTCACACTTAAAAGCATTCTTTAGATTATTTTTAAAAAGATTACATTTTGTAAGATAGACACATTACAAATGGGTTCATAGTATATACCCAGGTTTGAATAAGTAAGTTTATAAGATCATGTTGAAACAACAGTTAGATGTTTATACTTTATTATTTAAACGTGGACAAAGAGAATCAAAATAGACTCATATATAAGCCACAAAGTAAATTGTACGGAGGCATAAAGTGCAGAACAACAAACACCACCTTGCAATATTTTTAAGTGCATGAAAGAAATAAAATCTGTAATTTGAATAACCGCTATGATATAATTATATTGTTACATTTATAAACAACATTGTGATTAAATAACAATAATAAATTGCACACTAATCCCCATTCTTTCCTGCAAACAGAGAACATAAAGGTGAAGCAAAAATTGCTTCATGTAAAAGAGTAGGAAAAACAAAGAAAAGGAATCCTATTTTACACAACTCAACTCTTACTGAGCCTTAAACAGAAGGTAAAAATTGAACAAATCTCTGGACTTTCTTTACCTCATCACTGGGTTAGTCCTTGCAGAGTTCTGCTCTCACCATATTCGTTATTGTGAACTGCAGTACACGTGCACTACAGCAACTCTAACTTTAGGCCCAGAGAGTGCTGCTCACTAGAACCAACTCCAGTGACTACACTTGGGTTGTCAGTCACAAAAGAATGAGTCAACTTGAATGATTAAGACTCATCTATCTCTATTCTCCTGCTTAAAAGGATACAAAGAAATTAGACTAGTCAGAGTCATAATCAATACACAGACAATGGTTTCTTTAGGTTAGGTACTGTGTCAATTGCCGTATTTCTTCTAAATTAGTGTTTTCCAAATTATATTCCAACTTTCCCCATTCCTAATTCAATTACACCAATTCTAATTTTATTCTTTTCATATATTAAAGTTCTATAAATTATTTAGTTTAAAGAATTAAAGAAATTCTATTGACTGTGTCCCTGAGATTATGCTTCTTTGCTGCTTCAGTTTTATAGTCCACATATGAGTGAAGTCAGTGGTTCTTAGCTTTTTCCATCTGGCTTATTTTGCTTAGCATGACAATCTCAAGTATACTTGAAGCCTATGCAATTTTTACTAACCAATGTAAACCTAATAAATTTAGCAATAAAAAAAAAAATTCTGCCAAAAAAATTTAAATATTTCTCTAAATGAAATGCATTTTATCTATTTTCAAAACTGTTTTTATTCATATCCCAAAAAGTGCCCATTTGCAAACTGTGTGACCCTAGAATCTTGCAAGTGAAATAACTACTAGTACCTTTGAGTGAGTTAATTATATCTGATACTTGCTAATAATAGTAGTAATAGTGATGATAACTTCTCCTGCTAACAATGAAAAGCACTTTTTAATGAAGAAAAGCACAAACACATCCAAACATGAGAACTGTTTACACTGCATGCAAATAAAAGGAATTTGTTTTGAGTTGAGGAATAATTGAGACTAAATGAAACCACAGACATTTTAGAAATCACTTTTTGCAGGAATGGAATTGAGGGCCGTATTTATATAGAGAATTTTAAATAGGTGGCAGCTGCATGGTTGGTAATATATATTTGAAGCTAATATAGAAATGTATGTGTCTGTGTATGCATAAATATACAGGTAGAGAGGTTAAAATGTATATGACATTTCTCCACTACATTTTCTATGTTAATAGGAGTTTTGTAAAATGTCTATGCATAATTATCAACATATGATAAATGACTTTTTCTATTATGTCACATCTATACCATTACCAACAAAACTAATGGATGTAAGTAAAGAACCAGGAGAAAACTCAGGTCTTACCTGTACAAAAGTACCTGAAGTATTTCTGTAATAAACAGAATAATACTGTATAACCCCATTAGGTTTTGAAGGAGGCATCCAAAAGAGAACTATTGAGGAAGAACTGAGATTTGCATAATGAATATCTTTGGGAGGATCGTTTGGTGCTATAAAAAATAAAATAAAATAAAAAGCAATTGAATAAAAAACTATTTGTGGCTCCAAATTATGTCTAAAATGTTCTAACTTTTACCTACCTTTGGAAAGTGATGATAATTATTTTTCAAAAAAAAATTTTTTTTTAATTGAATAACATCCAATTACAAGTCATAAATAAAACCTATGAGGCTCATTGGGCCATCTCTCTAACACTCTAATTATAGCAATATCCAAGCAGAGGACAGGTGGATTTCTGACTCATAAAACACTATCCCAGTTCTAAAACATGCCTGCTGCCCTGGATTTGAAAACAACCTTATAACAAGTTCCCAACACTATGTATGTAATATGAAGTTCTAACAACATAGAATTACAAAATCAAATAATAAAGGACAAAGGCAAAAAGCTGATTTCATGCAATAAGTTTTGTTTAACAAACACATAAAATGCTTACTAAGTGTCCTGTTCTATGCTGAGTGCATTTACAAATATAATTTCGTTTACTCCTCGTTAGAATCTGGTGAGGTAGATACTACACTGTTTCCATAATACAGACAGAAAATTGAGGCATGGAGAGATTAACTTTCCTAAAATCACAACGTTAGAAAGTGACCAAAAATCAATTTTGCATCCAACCAATGACAGATATTAGGCTTAATAATACATTAAAAAAATATATTTAACACGTTTTGTTTGAGTAGGATATTCTTTTCCTTGGCCTACATAGAAAAGAACTCACCTCCTTCAGGTGTTTGGAAGTTGATGATATTGCTTCTTGTTTCCCCATCACCAAATCTGGTGCTGGTTGTTACATATGCACTATATTCAACATTATAGTCCAAATCTGAAAACTCTAAGGATGTTTCAGTTACATTAATAGTTTTTAATGATGATCTATCCCTAGAGAGAGAAGGAGAAAAGAGATTTTTCTGTATAACTGACTTTTAAATATTATATATATATATATATATATATACACTTTTTAAGTGCAAGCACATTAAAAATAAACATTTATGCATAGAAATTTATTAATCCAGTGTAACAGGATAAAGACGCCACTCATCCTGAAATTCTGAAAAGAATGAATTTCAAAGTAATTCAATAAATAAATTTCTTTTTGTTTCAAGCATATTCACTAATTGAACCAAGTGTTTGTAAGATGTTCATATTAGAGTTTGCTAGTACTGATTTTAATGGATCCCTAGAAATAAATACTGTATATCAAAATCCAGCATTCTTTTCATACCAACATTTTAGTTGTTCAAATATTTGTTCTTTTTAAGTGTTGGAAAATCTTATCTATATTATATATTTATCAAATTTATTTTCATATATTGTATAGAAATAACATCAACCTCAGACCAAGTCATATTTTATATACCAGAGATGTCGGGGGAAAATACTAGCCATAAATGGCTCTATTTTTCATATTACATGGTTGGATAATTTCCAGACAGCCCTCACATAAATAGTAAATATCTGAATAGTATTATCTATAATATCAAGCCAGTGAGTTATCCTTTATTTATTTAGAAACAAGACTGAAAATAATGTATGTATAACATATAGAAAAGAAAAAAGTAGAGCTATCTCTCAATAGAAATTTTAAAATATTTAAAATGTCAATCTAGAAAGAAAATAAATATTAACTCAAAACTCTCCAAGTAAGTACCAAAAACCCAGTGTTGCTGGGGAAAGTATAAAGAACAAAATCTTGCTAAGTAAAAGAATGCTATTATTTTATTTCCAGCATGTTAGTTCAAGCTCTGTGGTTTTGAACTAGGTATAGATTAGATCCTAAATTAAAACATGAACATTTATAGAGAGGTGCTAAAAACTGCACATTTTAAAAAGTTTAGATTTTAAGACCAATAAAATTAATTATTAAATAATTTAGATAGGAAAATATGATTAATATCACAGAAAAGATATATATCTGATACAATCTTATTTATTTTTTTTAGAAAAACAAGATATCAAGATAACAAGATATCAAGATAACAAGATATATGGGGAAGCTGGGATGGCTCAGCAGGTTAAGTGCTCACTTTGCAGCCCTGGAGCCCAAGGATCAAATTCCGGCCCGGCCATATGCTGAGCTGTGATGTGCCCCTAGTTCAGTTCTTGCAGGGGCCTGTGCGGGAGCCTCCCGGCCCAGTTCCTGCCCTGCACAGCCCCGTGCCCACCTGTGGAGTGAAACTATATGGAAAACTAATGCTGTCAACTATGGAGACTGCTCTGGGCCCTCCCCATTCTCTCTCTCTCTCTCTCTCTCTCTCTCTCTCTCTCTCTCTCTCTCTGTCTGTCTATCTCTCTCTTTGTCAAAAAACAATAAAAATAAATATGTAAGAAGTATATGGATATTTCCTCTGAATACAAAATGCGTTCACTTTACTACTTAAATATTTGAATTATTTAATGCTGAAAAGGAATAATAGAGTTTAAATAAATCAAGGCTATCCACAAAGAGATACATTTTAGCCACAGTTTTATCATTACAAAAGCATCAATTCACTATAAATATAAGTATGGTTATCTGAAAAATAGTTGGGAAGCTTACCATAGTGAGAAAAATATGGTTTCAGAGTGTGCTATTGGACATAGGCAAGACTAGCCAGGCTATTCAACAATTTGAAACAGTTTGATCAAACTTCCTTTTTCAGAAGCAGCGGGGAGAACTTTCTTTGACTTCACTGAAACTCCTGGTGACGTCTCTTCAAACTCAACGCTGTGGCTATCCATCTCAGAGAAAGACTTCTCGTCATAGAAACTTCACCCAATCCCATAGCCCTGGCCTTACAACACTCAAAGTAGCTAATTTAATACCGATCTCTAAAGCTAGTAAATAAGCTAAAGTAATCAAACTGCATGATATCTACTTTTAAAATCCCTTTACAAGCATATTTTTCAATGCTGTCTGCCGCCTTCCTTGCTTGTAAGAAGCTCTAATCTTCACAGAAAAATATTGCAGATAAGTATCTGCCTACAATAAAAAACAAAACAAAACCCTGATTATGTTCCCTACACAGTGCACAATCAAGGCAAATACCTCGAAAAATGCAGGTCAAAAATAAATGTTGTCTCATATATCTGTGTAGTTCATTAAAAATAAGATAGGCATTATGAAATACTTAAATAAACACGATCATTTGCCTCTGTTAGCACATATGAATATGGGTTCTCAATTTATCCTGATGTATCTCCAATACTGTAAAACAGTGCTAACAAAATCTTTCAGATACTACCCTGTCTTGTCTGTTTGGGGTTTGTTTGTTTTCCTTTTGGAGTGATATTTTAATGACTAAGAGAAAACTATCAGAGCATAAATAATCTGTAGTTGAAACCTCTACTTCTGACAGGAGTTTGGAATGTAGCTTAGTTATGCAAGAGGTGGTTCATTGTAATGCTGAGAACTGAGAGGAATGGACAGGAGAAGAGGTGCTGTCCCTGGGATTCTGACTCTATCTCCCTTGCTCCCATGCTATAACCAGGTGGAGGAAACACGTTAAGCTCTGGGCTGAGTGAGACCTGAGTTCTCTGCTCTCCGGAGAGCAAGCTCAAGGAGCAATCCTGAGGTTCAGAGAAGTCACCCCCATCCACACATGAGCAACGCAGTTTTAACACTGCCACAGTCAGCTGTTCCTTTTGGCTTTAATTGGTTTAGCTGTAAAATCTCTGTTTTGTTCTTATTTGTTTAAAAATATTCCAATAGGGTATTTTGTGTTCTCCTATGTTTCATTTCCATATATAAAAGTTTATGTTCTCCTATATCTTGATTTTTTTCCCTTATCATGTGAATAATAGTGATCAATAATAATAATAATAATAATAGTATCTTTACTTTTTGTAGTTGCCTAATTTAGATGTATCATAAGTATTTAGCCACTCTTCTTTAAATTAACATTTAGGTTGTCTCTCCCTCTTTGTTCTTCTTTAGTTATTACTAACAATGATGCAATAATCATTCTTACACAAGATCTTTTCATAATGGTATTCTTGTCTCTGCAAGTTAAATTTTCAGTAGTGTGTTTACTGAGTCAAATGGTTTGAACTTTTTTAGATGTTACCTATGTATTATTTGTCAAAGTTGAATTAAATTATGATAGCAATGTGTAGTATGACATTCACTCAAAAGATGGCATTAATAAATGAATGCTAACATCACCATGTAACAGGCAAGACAGTCAAAGAAAATAGCAGAAGCACAGTTGCTGTTTAAAGAATGAAAGACCATTTTGAAGTGGTACTTAAAATTTGAGAACGTTGTGGAAGTACAACAATGGAGGTGTGAGTATGCAACAGAATCTCCAACACACCTAACAATTGTCCACATCCAGGATAAGTTTGAGACACATGGTAAATTGAAATGTCATGCACAGTGCTACAAGTGGACACTTTGGTCAAGGTTGCTGAAGCAGTAGTTGGCCATAATCAGAAGTGTCCGGATGCTGATGGCAACCACTTCGAGGACCACTTGTAATTATAAAAGTCAAACGTGACTTGTCATCTTTTGTTATTGGTATATATTGAGCGTTACAATTCTCATACATTTTTCCTTTTCTAAAATGTGCATACATTTTTGGGCACCCTCTTTATATATATTTATATCTGTATTTGAGCCTCAAGAATCTATGTAGTGTCTGGCCTACCAACCTCTTCTACTTAATCGCTTCCTGATTTCCTCCTGTGCTATTGCACTAAAGAAACACGGACATCTTGCTATTGCTCACACCAAAGTTTCTTGCTGTTAACCACATCTAAGAAAATTATTTGAGCTCTTACATCCTGTTAGTATGCACCTGACCTTTTCAGCTACACAAGTCAATAAATTTCTCTTTTTGCTAAGGCCAATTTAAGCTGGGTTTAGTCATTTAAAATGAAAAGTAACTTGACTAATAAGTATTGTTATTCTTTTAAGAATTTCTCACATGCATTGATTCTGACTACTCCTACCATCCTCCATCACTCCTCCCTGAACAAGCTCTACATTGTTCATATATTATTTAAACTGTGGAAACCAGTAATCCAATTGGTTTATGCATAATACAATGTAACAATTCTCTCAGAATGGACACCATCCATCAACTAATGCAGATCAATATCAAGCCAGTGATTTTTGGGTAGAAATATCTCATATGAGCTTAATTTATTATTGCTCCATAAATCTTCATTGCAAAGGCTTTTATCAAACTAAGACTTCCCAAATTCTGTAAGTATAGTCATGAGCTTTTAGAATAGAGGCCAATTATAACACAGTGAGTGACATACAAAAAGCTGGTTTGGGAGTAAGACAGATCTGGGTATGATTTCTGATGCTGTCACCTTCTAGCTATATAACTTTAAGTTACTCCCTAACCTCATTAAGGGCTCAGTTTCCATAACTATTTAAGAAAAGGATAATATTCTTCTCTTTATGGTATATTGTGAAAAGTAAATAAAAAAAATATAAGAAACCTAACACAACTTTTGTCTCCAAATGGTAACTATTCTACTGTCCCTTGCGAGCCTTTTTCTTTAGCTCTCCGAAACACACTGTCGCCCAAATGTGTAATGCAAAGAAATCACAATCTCTCCCAGCTCTGTACATTCCACAAATGAAATGAAGAGACCCCCAAAACTGAGGGTTAAAAAATCTGAGACCTAGACAGGAAAAATAAATGACTAAAAAGACTGACTTTAAAATAGGGTGTGGTCAGAGCTGTGGTAAACTGTAAGGCAAATGCTCCATCCAAAGACAGCCTCTGGTCAACACCAGCTGCTTTTTATCATGAGGAATATGGCAAAAGTATTCTGATTATTTTTGTAAGAAGCAAAGGAACCTGAAGCTTTTCTAGATATATATGTATTTTTGCATGCTGACAGATTTCTATTCAGAATGTATTAACAGTTTGCAGGTCCAACACAGTATGGGTGGTCAAAAGTAACCTGTTTGTGACCTTAACACTCAAGCTTTATCCAAGTCAATCATTAAAAATAACTAGCAAGAAAGAGCCAAGACAGAGCTTTAACACCCCACTACAAACCTCAAGAGCACCTTTCTACACCATTCTTCCTATATTTGGATCATCATCATCCTAATCTGGCCCCAATATTCTATGCCTATGATGCTGTTAATCGATGTCTTCACACAATTCATTTATTCCTCCAAGCCTCCACACACTGTGTCCACTGAGATAATCTCCAGACTTATGAATCTATTTTTACCACCTTCATTCCAAAATTCAGGAAATTTGAAATGGCCTTCTTCCCATTCTGATTATTGATCTATATCAGATGCTCAAACTGTTAAATGGTTTAATAGAGTGAAAATCTTTTGGAACCCTGGAAGAAATGGGACTAAGAATCCTTTGTAATATATGGAAGGCCATTTTTCAAAGATAAGCTTTTATGCTACAGGGGAAATTATTTTACTAGTGACATTTAACAAAAAACTGCATTATAATTATTCTGACTTCATAATATATTGCTCAGTAAGCATGTTAAATTATTTCACATGGGCATGTTTCATCTCCAATTAGTCTACAATCATTTTAAGGTTCTAGCTCACCTCAGAATTTAATAAACATTTGTCAGACTGACTGATTTAGAACTGCTTCTCACAGTTACTGCTAAGAAAACTGAGCAACATTTCAAAGCCATGATCTGTACATAAGCTAAATTTTCAGCATCACTTTTATTCCACAATCTTTAAACTAAACTTTGTAGGGCATTCACTCAAGTTTTACGAAGGGGAAAATTGTTAAAGTTTGCTGACAATATAGAAATAAAATTTCTAAACCCAAGTTGAATTCAACTATAAGGTAATTAATAAGCTTTATATCAGAATACTAGAATACTACAGCTCAAGTCAAAGGGTATTAGAAGAACAAGCTTGTAGTGCTCTAAAAGAAATTCATAAGTTTAATGGTAGTTGCTCTAGGAATGTAAAGGTTATGTATCATCTGAAAACATAAATGTACAGTTTATCAATATAACTGAGAAAAAATGCTACTTAACTATCTTCCTAGATGGTAAAAGTTATTTCATAAAACAAAGTATAGAAAAAAAAGTTAATTTAAAATGTAGTGAGTTAAAGCAGATTTATGAGCATAGCATCCACACTTCCAACTAGTATCTTAGTAAGACGATGCTAGAATTTTTAAATAACTTTGTAAATACTTCCTGACCATTAATATATGTTTCAGCCTGTTGTTGATAATATTTTTAAACATATAAACGTGGTTTTGTTGTTGTTGTTGTTCTTTTTTCTTTATATGCTCTTACTCTTTCCAACCCAAGGCATCCATTTTCTGGAAGAGTATCATTATACTTATAGCAGAAATTCAAAGAGAAAAAGTCAGTTTTCAATTTTTTAACTCTTAATATATACTTTTCATTCATTCATCCACTCTACAAATATGTTTTCCATTATGAGCCAGGTAGTAGTTCTCTGTTCTAGATATAGCAATGAAGAAAGCAGATCTTAAAGCAAGTTATATACATGTGTATGTGTGCATGTGTCTGTGTAAAAACCAAGTTTTTCTGAGGAAACAGTGTTTTCCACATTCTCTTTATACACCAGGAACTACTCCTAGATGAGTTGAGACCATAGAGTTTTACAGTAAGTCATGGTATAAAGAGGAAAGAGTATATAGAAAAAGAAAGTTTCCATCAACCAAGAAAAAAAAGACCTGTGCACTGCTATGAAATAGAGAGAGGAATAAAAGGGCAACGCAGTCAGATTAGAGTATCCCAATATCTCAGAGTGAGGGTAGAGTAGTGAAAACACCCAGATAGGTTTGTGAAGATAATCCCAGTGTAAACGGTT
>PVKE010042308.1:0-13811 GCA_004027555.1 Craseonycteris thonglongyai
TTATGTTTTTTAAGATTTATTTTATTGTTTTGAGAGAAGGTGAGAGAGAGAGACAGAGGGAGAGATAGAGAGAAGGGGGAGAGCCCAGAACAGTCTCCATAGTCGTACATCATTAGCTGTGACATGGTTTCATTCCACCTAGGTGGATGTAGGCCTCATGGGACGAAAATTCAATTGGAGCCTCCCACATGGGAGGGGAGAACCTTTGCCACTGTGTCATCCAGGTGGTTACCAGTTGTGCCACAGTTTAGCACAGGGGTTTGCATGGGCCAGGGTCAGAAATCAAACCCTGGACCTTGCAATTGCAAGGCAAGAGCTCAACCACTGAGCCATCCCAGCATCCCTAGCAGTGGCTTCCTTTTAAATCTCTGTTGGAGTCATCAAAAACCCTTTTGAGAAGTAGATAGAAAGTCTCCAGGGGGAAAGAAATGTACCGTATTTTCCGGCATATAAGACGACTGGGCGTATAAGACGACCCCCTAATTTTACAGTTAAAACATAGGTTTAGGCCTATATTCGCTGTATAAGACTACCCCCCACTTCCGAGGCTGTAGTCTTATACAGCGAATATAGGCCTAAACCTATGTTTTAACTGTAAAATTAGGGGGTCGTCTTATACGCCGGAAAATACGGTATGTAAGGATAGTCACACTCAGTTATAAATAGAATTTCAGCAAAAGCCCCCAAACCAGCCAGGGATGCCAGAGTAAGGACCTGTGCTTTCCAATTTACATGGTGTTCTTCACATACATAATCTCACTTGATCCATGTAAACTTCCTATGGTTAGGTCAGGCCAGTTATCACCTTTACAAATGGGGAAACCAGGCATTTTAAGTGATTTAGAGTGATTTCTTCCCCATCACACACACAGCTGGTAGCAGAACACAAAGTAGATGACAGACATATATTAGAATTTCACACTTTCCCCCCTAAACGTATTTGTTCATTCAAACTTCCAAAAATAACACATGTACCAAATGCTTCTCCTAGGCATATTTTGCAGGAATTTCATATGTCTATTTCCCTAACGTGAAGACAATGGAGTGATCAGAACTCAGCATCATTATACATTTCCTTCTCGAGGTTGACCATGTGTACAATGCCTGCTCTCCAAGCCCCCGCCAGCTTGGCAAACCAGAACAGAAGAGAAAACTGCAGGTCCGCCACATGGCAGGCCAGCACCCTCCAGGCCAACAGACCGTTCTGCTAATGGGCTTTTGTATTTTGTAATTAAATAAAGCAGCATGTAATGCATGCTTATCTCTTCACTTGATAGAATTCTGCGCTCTTGAGCTACTTAAAGTATGTGTGTCATAAATAAGTTGCTGGTTTATTTAAAATGTGTATAGATGTTTTGTGGGAGGGGAACAGTTTATTTTCCTTTGTAAAAATCTAGGAAGTTTGGGCAAAGGCCTCTAAGTAATATCTGTGATTTTTAAGAAAGGAGTAGCATATGCTAATGCATTAGTTTCCCTTGATTTCTGCTTTGACAGTTCCTGATGCAAGTAACCAATATCACTGCATCATTATGACTGATGATCATTTGTGGAGTAAACAAAAAAAGTGTCCCAGGATGCACCACTTCCAGATCTTCTGTCTCTGGAGCCAGTCGCCACATTGCAAACATGACAACAAATGAATTGATGATAGCATCTGCTTAATCTGGCTTTTGTCCACATGTCACAACTGTAATGTTGTTAATTGAGACTTTTTTTATTTGCTCTCGTCTAGTTTCTTCATTCCCTACTCTCCAAACTGAGTTTGATTTAATCGATGTTGACTGAAAAACTGTCAGTTTTAACAGGGCTACATTTAAAAAATCTTTGATGTTTCAGAAAAATGAAAATCAAATGTTGTCTTAATCTAAAATAGATTTCCTGACATCACATTAATATATCAAGATTGTGTCTGATACTTGTTAAAAATTAAGAACTTTCATTTGGTGGGATTGTTTAAAGTATTTAAATAGAAGGTGCTTAATAAATATTAACTGATATCCCTGAGGTAACTTTCTATACTAATGGGTAAAGTCAATAAAGTGATAAGTTTATAGATTTATGCTAGGTGACTTCATCATTAATTTAATTTGTGAAATAACTAGTTGAGTTGACATTATATTTTATTTGCATCAGAAGTAATTTTTAATCCTAGAGAAAAATGATTCAGTAAGAAATTACTCTTATGTTTTCACCAGTAAATTTAGTAAAAATTGTAAGTTCCACTAAGGGAAAGTAAGTGGTTTACTTACACTAGAAGAAAATTCATTGACCCATTAAAAAATTAGCAAGCCATCTCCAAGTCAGACTATTCTATAGTCAAGACAAAATAAAGAGAGCTTAGTCTAGTTTCCATATGCCAAACAGACTTCCAAACTAATTCCATTTATGCTTTGTGTGCTTTCTTTGTGGCAGTGCTTGAATCTCTGTTTAGTGCTATTAACATCTAATTAGAACATCACCTATAAAATGGCATATAAATACAATTTAAAATGTAATTCATTGGTTCAATCACAATCGATAATATGGTTATAATATCTTGTTTTAAAATATATACTTTTCACGATAAGGAATAAGATATTATTCATGTCCATGAATATCACCGACACCAGCAGCATTCCAGCACGTGTTAAGTGTTCCACAGAAACTGGTATGTATAGCAATCCATTCGATAACAACACTGCTCTCTACAGGAGAGTGAGTCCCTAAGTGTATGACCAATACTGCCCTCTAGTGGTTAGCATGCCTAGGTGGTTCCACCTGAGGCTCCTACTAGAACATTCTTTCCAATGAGTTGTATATGTGTATGATAGACCGCTGATAACTTTTTTGACAAGGCAATATCTTTCTAATATTGTAACAGAAACCGAAATAAAGGATGCAGGACATGATTTGAGGGGGGAAATTGGTTACATACATCTTTGTAATTAGTATCATGTTTTAATATACCCTGTGACAGTAATCCCATATTTTGCACAAAGACTCTGATCAGATTGAATTGGTGTGGTTCAAAGGAGATTTTGAGGCACATGGTAAAGGGTGCTTTAAAAAAATCGATTGGAGCAATCAAAAAGTATTATATATTTTAACATTAACTTTTTTACATAGCTTACAAATTCATACTGTCACGCTGTTGAAAGTAACTCAGTCTAGAGTCATCTTGACTTTCTGTTCTTACTGTAGAAATGAGAACATTCTTCCTCTTCCACTATATTATCACTAACAACCAGTAAATTAGCATGGCTCTTGTACAACTCCCAGAAAGGAGTTAGAGTGTTTCTGGATCATAGAACAAAGGCTGAGCTGAATGGACAGCCAGCCATCAACCCTAAAATCCATAGAAATGTAATTCTTGCCCACGAAGCCACTTTTCTTTCTTGCTGGAAGACTCGGGCATTGCCCTCCCTCCTTCACACCGTCTATTCCCCATAGCATGCAAAGACAGAAGACACAGCACAGCTGAGATTGATCCTAGCTGATCCCACTCACAGCTTGCATGGTGGGAGAATGCACTGAATGCATGCCTTTCTGTCCAGCATTTGCTTTCTGAAGAGTCAGGATGAAAGCAAAGTTATTCCCTATTCAAAAAAATCAAAAGGTGAAAGAAAGGGCAAAAGCATAGTATCGTCATTAATAAAACTAAGAGTGCTTGCACATGTACAGGGTATAATACTATTAACAACACTGGCAAGAATCTGGCACGGAGATATGTCCCTGGCAACTAGATTGTGCCCTCCAGCTGCAGTAGGCATAACTCAGGAGAATCTAATTTGCATTACTCAGCATTAGACCTGGAAAGACCTAGCTCATCCATCAATGGCCCAGACACCAGCAGCATTTGAGGTGTAATTTGAAGTTGATGAACACTTGCTATCTAGGACTGGAAGGCTATTTTCTCTCTGTACAAAAGAACCTGCACCTGTCTATTGCAGTCAGGGCCAATTGTGGGTAAAACTCTAAACTAATTTGTTTATAGTCTAAGCTCCTAGAGCAACAGTGCCCTCTTGGGTTACTCTTTGTTCCTATGATGGGAAGCCCTCGGCCAACTCAGGCCTTTTGATGGGCCCCATGTGTTTATGTGCTTTGTGCTTGACATGTCTTCACCTCCCTGTCTCGTTGCCTACTCATTCCCCTACCTACCCTGTTCCGTTCACTCACACACTCTGATCAAATGATCTATTTCAATTTTCAAGGATCCTCTACCGTCAGGTGGTACATAATGGTGACGAGTTCATTAAATTAAATATATTCAGTTATTACTTAAGTAATTTCTACAAGCTGCATGATTCTCTGGCTTAGACACTAGGTCCACAGCTGCTGCACAACACTTGTCGAGGGTAAATGTCGAAGGTGGAAATTTCAAGTAAAACCTCACGGAGTAGATAATTTTCAACAAATCACATTTTGGACCTCTCATATAATGCCTAGTTTATCTCACTTAACCATGTCACAGAGAACTGTGGCCATTTGTAACAGAGATTCAACAAATGATTCTCCTTCAACCTTGGTTAAAGTATAAGCCATATCGGAATACCAACTGAAATCTAAATATGACATCACTGTACCTGCAGTAACTGTAACTCCTTTTTATGAGTCAAATGACAACAACTGTTGGAGAGACTAGGGGAAAACTTGATCTCATATACTGGAATATGAATGAGTACAACCACTTTAGTTGGCAGAATCTGCTGAAGCAAAGCATTGTGTATCCAGCAATTCTGCTCTCATGGAAATACCTAACACAAATGTCTGTGTATGTTGCCCCATAGACATGTAATAGAATGTTCAAAACAGCACTATTGTAATATCCAAATACTAAAACTGCCTAGATGCCCATCAACATTAGGAGGGATAAAATGTTATACATTCACACAGTGAAATTCTATACAGCAACTGGAATGAGTGAACTTAAACTATGCACAATGATTTGCATGTACCTCAAACCATGCTGAAAGAAAAAAGAGGACATGCTGTATGATTCTATTTATACAAAAGTACAAAAATAGGTAAAACAATATGCTGTTAAAAGGCAGGATAGTAGTTAAGAGGAAGAACAAGGGAGCACAGAGGGACTTCTCTGGTGCTGATTCCATTCTGTTTCTTGATGAACATGTTACTTCTGTGAAAATGTATCAAGTGACATACTTAGGGTAATATGCACCTTTCTCTATGTATATTACATTCCAAGTAAGTCTTAAAAATGTAAACCATAACATGCATATTGAGTGCTCTGATACATTAGGGATGTAATCCCAAAGTAATGAGTTTCATTTAATTCCACTATAAGTCTGTCATTTGTAAATTTTTCTAGAATCATCATTCTATTTATGAACAATAATTAACCCACTGGTCAGATTTCCTATGATAACACCAATTTTACATGCTTCATTCTTGGTCATATATGTTCTAAACTGGGGTCCAGAAAAATATAGTCCCTGTGATTACTATCCTTATAGCCCAGTGGATAGGACTATGAATGTTAATGACCGTAAATCTAGCAACTTCAACTATTTTTCTGGAGTATTTTCAAGTCAATGCCCACATGTATTATATATTATACTTGTTTTTACAAAATAATTATTCACATATTCTTTCTCTTACCTTATTGCATATGATGGTATAGACAAAGGAAGCCTACAAAATGACAAATGTCTTAAGAAGAAATTTTTTAAAAAAGTTCCTGGATCAATGCTACCAACCGTTAAAGTGGTAATATCAAGCATCTTGCCAAAACAATTAACCGCTAATCATGCCTGATGTTCTGTGAGTTGTCAATGGGAGTTTAAAAAATGATGAATAAAAGTGACAGATAAAGACCAAAGCCAGTGGATCAGTGTGCTGAAGATAAGACTTGATGTTATCCTCACACCTGGTCAGGTTGAACTTTCTCCAATCAAATTAACCCTCTACCTTATCATTTCACCCTCTTTAACACCTTTATTCATGCCGTTCTGTCTAGAAATAAATACAACTGCAGCTCAAGAATACTTTCTTTTTCGTAACTACGAACTTCTACAAGCATTGCCTCAGAAAAACACTTTTATACTTGTATGACCAAATTAAAGAAAGGCTGATATGCCCTGTCTAGTCGCATCATGGCTGCATTACTGATGTCACCTTCTCCAGCCATTTACTAAAACAGAGCTTCTCAAACTGTAATGTATACAAGGGCTGTCTGGAAAGTGTCCAGCCATGTAATATTTAAAAATAGAAGAATTTATGGCTGGATTTTTTTCTGGACAGCCTGTATACCTCTCTTGGAGAACCTTAGAAAGCATATTTCGTTTTAGGAGATCTGTCTGGGGCATGGCCCAAGGTTCTGTATTTCTGATGCAAGGGACTCAAATAACTTGAAAGAACCCCTCTGATATAGGTTATTATATGTAACTCAGAGGCAGGATTTCAGAAACGGAGGCTAGTATTCCAAAGAAGAAATAAACAGAAGGATTGTCATCTATTAATACAATGGCTTTCAGGTCAGGTGGTTGTGGGGGTAAATTGTGGGATGTTTTAATTATTAGAAGGACTCCCTGTCAAATCAAACAAAATCATAACGTTGGGGGAGATCTTTCTGAGCAAGCATGTTCCTAATAACACTCGAACATAAAATGGTTTGTGCATGTTGTGCTTAATATTGGACCCAGAGATTAAAACACTGATAGAGAAGCTAAAAAGATATATAGGACTTGTATAATGAGGGAGATTTAAAGTGACTCTATCCCAGACTAAATCAATAACTGGCAATCTAACTGGGCTAGATATTGAGAGAACATGATTTGCTTTTTCCCTTATTTTACTTTAATGGATTCTCTTGCTATTGGATAAGTCCAGCCTTACAGATATTATTTTAACATTTTCCCAAGACAAAACTCCTGTTAAGCGTATATAGAATAACTATGACACCTGAAACCTAAAACCTCTTGTTTTGCAGGTAATTAAAACATTTTTGTGTTTTTTTTTTTAATCTCTTTCTTACTGGTTAGCTTAACAAAACCTCCTCCTCTATAATATATAGTGTTTGAATTAGCTGGGCCTGACCAATATCAGTGTTAATGTGTTCAGGGTGGCTATTTGGAAAAGAAATTAGAAGACATTAGTTAAATGATCAAGCAAGGCATGGGGGACTCCAAGGATCACTGATAAAGTGGTAGTCATTGACAACATCTAGTCTGCCTAATATTCCCTTTTTAATCCTTTCTTTGAGATCTTTTATTTTTAATAAATTTAAAAAAAAAGAAATGATGTGAAAAGGCATATAAATTCTGTATCTATGCCGTGTTTCTAGATCTGCTCCCTTTTTTTCCCTGCAACTTCCACTCCACTTGACATTTGTCTTCACCTCTTCTCTCCCTCTCTCTTTTTCAAATTACTCAGGTGAGTAAATGCCCTCAAACTGCACCCAGAAATTGCTGAAACCAAGGTGTTGACTTAGAAAACTGAGAGCTACAGAGTAATCAAAACAAGCCAATCACGTATTGACCTGTTTATGATCTTCTTTCTCTTTTACTCTCTAGGCACCGTTTGAAAGATTCAGACCAAACAAATAAACAAAAATGTTTGTATAGCCAAAACTGCTGGTACCACAGCACAGGCCAGAAGACTGACTTTTAAACAACATAAAATTTACTTCCTGCCTTAAACATCACGTATAGAACTATAGCACACTCTGTGTTAACCAGCACCCATGCCGGATGAATACAGCATTGTTTCTCTGATATTTTTGCCAGTTGCTTGAGAGCGCCAGTCGCCTGAGTTCTGATTAATTGAGAGTCTACCATAGCATCTGAATATTCTCAATGGGTGCAGGGTAGCAGGGTGACTCAGCGCACAGAGTCAATTTCCAGGGTTCCAATCTCAGCTGTGCCACTATCTACAGCTGGACTTTGGGCATCTTATTTTGTGTTCTGCTCTGGTTTTCTGGGCAGTAAAACTGGGGTGATGACAGTGCTATCTCACAGCAATGTCATCGGGATTAAATAAATGGATAGCCTTAATGAACAGCACTTAGAATGGTGACAAGCATAAAGGAGACACGGTTCCTGGGTCGCCACTCCATCAGAAATAGTGTAGGGAGGAATTCTGTGTAAGTTTGGCTAAATCAAGCATCGACATATCAATACTTGGTAAAATCATGCAACCCAAAGAAGCTGTGTTACTAATAGTTTCTATTCTTGGGGGAAATGCTAGAGGGACTCTTAAGGGGGGGGGGGGGAAATAACTAGAAGACTGTCCTGGAACTGAGAGAGGACCCAAAGGAGTGAAACTGGGAGGGCTATAGAAAGTTCTCTGACGTGAAGGGAGAGTGAAAGGCGAAGAAATGCCTGGAGTCACCGTCTTACTTCCTCACTGCTGCTTCCCCCACCTGCTGCCTCGCTGTGTCACTACTGATCCTGGTCCTGAAAGCAGCACAGGACTCTTCCATCTTCTCAGCCTGTATCTACAGATAACTTGGGACAAGAGTCTGAAGATCAGTTGTTTGCATGTACCGTGCAAGTAAAAAAAAAATGCAATGTCCTACCGTCTAGGAGCAATACACCTGAAAGTGACAGTCGATTAATGGCTTGTCGCATCACTAAGGTGTTCACTGGGGCCCTGCCAAAGAAGGGTGCATCTCTGCTCATGAACCCCTTCTCTACCATCTGTAGCAAGAACGATAATAATCACTCCCGTTGTTATGGATTCTCCACAGGCTCTATTGCACTTAATCTTTCTGTCAACTCTACGAGGATCATATAACTTTTTGTCCAAATCATACTCAGAAATATTAAGTTAGTTGCCAAAATGTCACATCAGATATGAAATTAAGATTTTTGAATCAGGTCTTTCATCAGGATTCCTCCCTTCTACACAGTTTCCTAGATTAAGCTAAAAAGCCATCTCTTCTGTGAAGACTAGTATAACCCTCCAAAATTGTCATCCATTCCCCTGACTTCCATGAACTTCCCACATTCCCTTTTTGGATCCCTGAAGACTGAATCATAATCTTTTGAGCGCAGGACTGTAAACAACTCAGCAGTAGGACTCTCTCTCTCTTTCTCTTTCTCTCTCTCTCTCTCCAATGCTTAAAAACAAAAACAAAATAAATGTTCAATAACTCTTTGTTGAATGAATAGATGAACCACAAAAAAAAGACAACTCTTCTCGCAACCTTTTGCCCTTATCAGTTCACTCTAGACTTCTAAAGAGATACTTTGTAGGCAAACGACAACTGGCCAGGGGGTGCCAAAATGTCTCAGAGGTTTGAGTGCTTGCCTCACAATCACGAGGTCTGTGGTTCAAATCCCAGCCCAGCTGGTGCAAGCCCACATGCTGAACTGTACTGCAACTGGTAACTGCTGGATGGCTCTGTGGCAAAAGTGCTTGCCTTCCATGTGGGAGGTCCCTGGTTGGGTTCCCATTCCACATGGCCCCACACCCACCTGTGTGGAATGAAACCAGGTCACAACTAATGATGTACACCTATGGAGACTGCTCTGGGCCCTCCACCTTGTCTCTCTCTCTCTCTCTCTCTCTCTCTCTTGCTCTCTCAAAACAATGAAATACATCTTTTTTAAAAATGACAACTTTTATATTCTACCTATAAGTGAAGTCGTATGGTTCTTGATTTTTTCAGTCTGACTCATATTGCTTCATATGATGGTCTCAAGCTCCATCCATGTTGTCACAAATGGCTGTATTTCATCTTTTCTTATCACTGAGTAGTGGCTAGTAAATGAAAATGTGTGTCTATAGGGAGGCTGTTATTAAGATTCCCAATTCCATCTCTAATTAGTTTTGTTATTTTGGGGGAAATGACTGAACTTTCTCAGACTTCAGTTTCCTCATCTGTAAAGCACTAATAATAATAATAAACAATAATTTATTTTAGAGTTATTGTGAGGAATAAAGAAACTAATATATGTAATGTAGTTTTAAAGTTTTATAAATCAAATATTTTGAAACATAGTTTCAGAAAAGCATTATTTATAAAGGCAGTGGGCTACTTGAGTTATTCCTTTTATATGTTTATTGCCATTTGTTTATTCCCTTGTGAAATGTCTAAGCCTTATGTTCATTTCTATATTGGGTTGCCTGTTTTATTCCTCTTTTTTTATTATTATTAAATTTACCAGTGTAACATTGGTTACTAAAAGTTACATAGGTTCCAGGTATAGAATTCTATAATACAACATCTATATGTTGCATAGTGTGCTCATCACCCAGAGTCAGTTCTCCTTCTATTGCCATATATTTGACCCACCCCCTTCCTCCATCACCCTCTTCCCTTTTTATGTAGTAAACACAATGGTCCTCACCTTATTCAAGTGGCAGGGTATGTGGAAGTATAGATGCTTACTATAAAAATTGTGATTAATTAAAAATAAATGTATACTTTAGAACTAAAAAAGGTACCATTTAACATTTAATTTTAATATAAGCAAGTGATACCAGGTGGCAAAGGTTTAACAAACTTAAAATTGAGAATATTATATCCATTAGCTTAATTTGCTGTAACCTCAAATGATAAAAGACGTCCATTATTCAAATAGAGGGAACAAGTAGGTCAAGAAGGTAGAACATAGCAGCTTCAGGAGTGCTTAGTTTGGGGCCTTGATTTTAAGCCACATCAGCAAATCGTTGATATAGGTTAATTCATGACTCAGAATTCTTTTATCATTTGCTTCTCAAAAAGTGCCAGCCATATGCCATGAACAGTGCTGGCTGAGGGGCTACATTACGAACACTATGAACAGATTATAGGTCCCTGATCTGAATAAGTCTGTAGTTCTAAGAGACAAAGGTAGATGTTTTTCAACAGTATTTGATCAACTTTATGATGTAAGTAGACAAGGAAGAAAGAGGAAGGGCATTTAACACAACCTAATGGTAGGACAAAGAGAGAGATAGAAAAAGCTTCCTACAGAAGATGATAGCTAAGCTGATAAGTTACAGAATACTGTATATTTTGATTGGCCCACTGCTATGGGGAACAACTAAATAAAATGTATATGGTTGTATAAAGAAAGTCTCTATATGAGTCTCTTGTATAGGGAATGAACTAGATGAAATAAACTAGATCTACACATGTAAACAAACCTCTAAACCATAACACTGAAAGAAAAAGCAAAGTTATAGAATGGTATGTGCATTACAGTGTCATTTAAGTGAATTTAAAAACATACAACAACACTTTAACTTAAAGGTACACACTTACACAATACATGTATGGAAACATGTATTAGATGTTACATACATATGAAAACCATGAACATGTGTGCCTCTGAGGTAGAAGGGAAATAAGACTGGGACAAAAGAGGCTACAGATTTAAAATAATTAATGAAGAAAACATTGTAAAATGTTAACATTTATTCATTGTGGGTGTGGGTACAATGACATCTGTTATGTTGCTTTCTGAAATTTTTAAGTATTAAAAGGTAATTGTTTTCCTAATTTTAAATTATTATCCCCAAGATCAAATCTAGCATTAGTACTAGGAAACAGTTTACTTGCAAGGTAAAAATTAAATATTACATAAATTATCATCAAAAGTAATTCAGTTTATAGCATTTTTGCTTCTGACACATCCAAAAATTATTTTCAGTTTATCTTTATAATCTAGTACCTCATCATAATATTTTATATAACAAATTCAAAATATATGGTTTCAGCATCAAAATTAATAAACTTAGATTTTATCTCTTGTTTCTGGAACATCTGGGGATAAATGGCAAGGGAAAGAATAAGTGGGGAGGAAGCCACAAACCTCAGAGACTGCAAGAAGTTTAGGATCTTTGAGAGTGTGTCCCAAACTTACTGATCAAGGTTCATTCAGCTAAGTAGAAGACCTTTACTCTACCTACCAAATTATAGCAGAAAAAAAAAAAAAAAAAAAAAAAAAAAAAAAAAAGGCAATCACAACTAAATGCTATTATCCAAGCTAATCAGAGGAGGAGAGAAGATGATTATATAAACATCTGTTTTAGCAAAAGGAATGAATATTTGACATGTGAGCCAGCAATAAATGTCCAAAAGTCTATTTATATATCGGGTAAATTATAGGAGAAATATTCTGTTGATGCAAATATCCATCATCATACACACAGATAAACTAAAATGATAAGGATGAAGCAAAATTAACAATAAAATAAAAAATTAATGAAATAATGTAAAAGCCGGAACATTGGCTGTTGGAAACTATGAAGAATTCTAATCAACACTGATGAGACATCAATAACCTTTCCTCAATAACCTTTCCTTTCAGTTTCAGAAAAGATACCCATGCATCCTTTCTAAAGCTAGTAGGATTTTATTTTATTGTTCTTGAGAGAAGGCAAGAGAGAGAGAAAGAGAGAGAATGGGGAGGGTCCAGAGTGGTCTCCTTATTTGTACATCATTAGTTGTGACAGTTTTATTCCACACAGGTGGATGTGGGGCCCACATGAGGCAGATACACCAGAAGAATGAGAGAACAGCACAGAGCTCCTATTCAAACAGTCAACAAGAATTTCCCAAACCTATGGAAATAACTGGATCTTTGAATCCAAGAAGCAAACAGAACACCTAATTACCTCAGTCCAAACAGGCCTTTCCCAATGCATGTTATATTGAAATTGTCAAAAATTAATGACCAAGAAAGAATTCTCGAGGCAACAAAGGAAAGTAAGATGGTAACCTACAAAGGAAGGCCCATTAGATTATCAGATTTTTCAGCAGAAACTCTATAAGCCAGGAGGGTATGGAATCAAATATTCAAACTATTGAAAGAAAGAAATTACCAGCCAATAAAAATATATCCAGAAAAGTTATTCTTTAGAATTAAAGAGGAATAAAGACCTTTTCAAATACACAGAAGCTGAGGAAATTTTCCACCACAAGGCCTGCATGACAGTAAATACTGAAGGAGATTATTCTATCTGAAATAAAAAGACAAAAAAATATAAAACTATGAGTCAGATTACTAAAAGACAGAATCAAGAAATGGCAACCCCCACACATAATAGGGCATTATACACTATATTCTTAAACATAACATAAAAGGTAAAGGAGCTAAAAACATAAAAAGAAGATAATTTGCTACTACAACTCAGAAATAAACTCACAGCATAAGTGGGGACAACTTGTGACAACAAAAACATAAAAAGGGAGGAGGTAATGGTCTGAATTTGCAAAAGAGATAAGATACCTGTTGAAGGAAAAGAACAATTATATATATGAAACTTCCTTTACATAAACTTAATGGTAACCACACCAAAAAAAAAGTTGGGGGGGGAAAATAATAGAAAGTTGTCAAACTAAACTAACAGACAGAAACACGAAGACAAGAAAACAATGGAGACACAGAGCTACCAGAAAACAAAAGATAAAATTATTATCAGAAATCCTCATGTGTCAATTATCACCCTAAATGTAAATGGATTGAATTCACCAATAATAAGGCACAGAGTAGCAGACGGAATAAAAAAAAGTCCAACAATATGCTTGCCTTCAAGAAATACATCTTAACTTCAAGGACAAATACAGACTCAAAGTGATAAGGTAGAAACAAAATCCAAACAAATGACATCCAGAGAAAAGCAGGGGGTAACCATACTTATATCTGATGAAACAGACTTCAGGATAAAAAAAGGTAAAAAGGAACAAATCTCTGCTGCTTTCACAGCCAGAAGTTATAAGGACTTCTCACCCCGGCACTGAAATCCTGGTCCAGGGAGCCTCGTGTAGGGCTGAGACATCTTGTTCCTCTGGAACAGAGCGCTGCAACTGAAATATCCCTCCCACTTTTTAAAGGTCACAATACAGGTATGCGACCAGCCTGTCCACATCTCTGCCCCTC
>PVKE010042309.1:0-13806 GCA_004027555.1 Craseonycteris thonglongyai
TAAATTACTTTTTTTTAAGGTTTATTTTTATTGTTTTTGACAGAGAGTGAGAGAGATACAGAAACAGAGATTAAAGAGGAGAGTGGCAATTCATTCCTATGAATTGTATTCAGAAGTGTAGGTGCATGTAAATAATAAAATTGGGTCTGGGAGTGAAGGGCTTTTAAAAAGCAAGAAAACTTACTTCTCTGAGGGCAAGATCACCTTAAGTAAGTCACTTTGAAAATGTCATTTAACAGGTGCGAGTTTTGACACACTTCAGTGAATACATGCACCATATCTTTTTTTGTCAAGGGGAAAAACATTTATTTATCTCATTGACAAGCCTGTTTTCTTTTCCCAATCTTAAAGAACTAAAGATGTTTGGAGAGTTTAGATAGTATTATAATTGATTCATCTAAGGTTACTCCCAGGGTGAAATAAGTGAATTGGCATTCTGCATCTATTTGGTTTATTTTCTAGTGTGCCTTCTTAAATTACAGAGCCCAGAAAGTTAAGAAAGAAAAATCCCAGAGCCTCTTTCAGCTTGGGATCATTACTGAAAGAAATTCCACAAACACAATATATTCATTTAAGATTTGGAAGTAGAAAATTAGGAAAAGAAATAATCCTGGTGTGTTAGCTTTTGCAGCAAGCAAGCATCACTATGGAGAAAAAAAAGTATGCCTCTATAGCAGCATTCCTGTGTACTTAGATCCCTAGGTAATAGGCACAATATTTGTTTTGTTTGGTAAGTATACATAGAAAATGAATGAAAATATGTACATTTAACGAACAGTTAGGAAGCAAAAACAAATGTTACCATTACACAGGTCAAGAAATAGAACGTTACCAACACCTACGGTAAAATTTTCTCCATGCTTTGCATTATCACAAAGCTTTGCTTCCTTAGGGTAAGCAATAACCACTTACCTAACTTTTTTTATTGTTAAATATATTAGGGTGACATTGGTTAGCAAAAATCACATAGGTTCCTGTTGTACAGTTCCATAGTACTTTGTCTATGTGTTAATTCATACATTGTTTTTCTTTGTGATTTACCACTCATGTGTACATTCCTATAATACTGTTGATGGGTATTTGTGTTGTTTTCAATTTGTTGCTGTTGTGAGCAATGCTGCTATGCACATTTTAAAGCACATAACCTGGTGCACTGGAGGGCACTTTTCTCTAGGGAGTAAAATGCTAGGGTCCATGGAATTATCAGGAATGATATGCTGAGTCAAAGAGAAAATATATACTTAAAGCACAAGATATGACAAGTGGTCAATTTACACTTCAACGATAGTGGTGAATCTCTCGTATTTCAATTATTTGACATTAGTTTTTGTCATTTATTTTAATATCTCTGTTGAATGGGTGTGTAGCAATACCTTATTATAATATAAATTTTAGTTTTCATGATTAGTAAGGTTACAATCTTAAATATAATTATTGACTTTTGGGAATTGCTTTTGTTCTAAAGTGTCCATTGGAATACTTTACCCATTTTTTCATTGGGTTATTTATCTTTGTTTTCTTGCTTCATGAGTTCTTATTTTGAATAGTAGCCCTATATTGGTTTTATATATTGAAATAATCTTTTCAGTGTTTCCTTTTGGTGTAAAATATTGCTTAATTTAGTATGGTAAATACATATATCTTTTCCTTTAAAATTTGTACCTATTTCATCTTAAAATGCCTTTCTACTCTGTGGCATAAGGATGTCCTCCTATATTATCTTTTAAAATATATTTGTGAACACTTCACATTTAAGTCATGAATCTATTGGGAAATGATTTGCTTCACAATGTGATCAAATTTTAATTTTTTTTCCTTATTGATACCCTATGACTCAGCATTTTTTTAATTAAAAAGTTTGTTATTTATTTGTTGATCTGCTGTGATGCCTCTAACAGACAGATATATCATCTATATCTATCTATCTATCTATCTATCTATCTATCTATCTATCTACTATCATCAGATTTTGTTTTAATAAATGTTTTAGGTCTCTGTGCTTTTCTTTTGGCCCATTTTTTCTCTCTTCATCAATATTGAACCATCTTATTCATTATAACTTTGTAAGAAATCTAAATATTTTGTAGTACAAGTCTTCCCACATTTATTTTGTTCTTGAAGTATGGTGGCTATTCTTGGGTTTTTGTAATTCCATGTAAACTTTACAGAAGTTTTTCAGGACTAAAATGAAATGTTTTGTATTTTCATTTAAATTTGGCTTACACTATTAATTTTTAGAGAATTAACATCTTTTCAATATTAAGAAATCCAATTTATAAACACAGACTGTGTCTCTATTAATTTTTTATTTCTCTAAGGTCGTTGAAAAAGTATTATAACATTGTAGAGACTTTGTACATCTTGTTAGATTTATTACTACTTCAGCTTTTTGGTGCTATCTGAAAGGATTTATTTCTTTTTAATATCACTTTCTGTTTGTTGCTATTATATAAAAACACAATTTATTTTTATTGATTTTTATCTAGAAATCCTATTAAGCTCTCTTACAAATCCTAGCAATATTCTGCACTTTATTTTGTATTTTCTCTATATAAAATAATATTGTATATAAATAGCAAATTATATTTCCCGTTCTATTCTTTAGGCAAGTTCTATGTCTTGACTTTCTGCACTGGCTAAGATCTCTAGTACAATACTAAATAGATGTGACAGAGAACATCCTCATCTTGTTTCGCACCTTAAAATGAAATCTTTAATTATCACAGCATTAACTACAATGATGCTATATGATAAATAGTGATTATGATAAATAGAGATTATGGCTGAGTGAGACAAGGGTGGCTGCAGTTCCAGGTGCTCCTCTTACAGAGCTTGCACACAGATTGACTCACTGATAGACTCACTTGCTCTGACCTCCAGTGCTAGGGACATACAGGGAGGAAATGAAATGGCTGACTTCGGGTCAGGGGCTGCAGGGGCAGCTTTCTCCTGGGTGGAGGACCTGGCTGAAGGCATTGTTCCTTTGTTGAGTCCTACTCTCTCCCAGTGTGCCAACACAGGTGGTAGCAATATAGGAGTCCCTGTCAACCTATCTAACACTGCTCATTTGTTCTAATTCCATGAGATTTCCCCCACCAAACCAGTATTACAAGGAATCTTAGAAAGATTTCTTTAAGATCAAAAAAGATAAAAATATGAATAATAAAATGGCAATAACTACATATCTATCAGCAGTTACTTATAAGTATAAATAGATTAAATGCTCCAGTCAAAGGATAGGATGGATGAATGGATAAGAAAACAAAACCCTTATATATGCTGCCTACAAGAGACACACTTCAGATAATTTTGATGGTTGACAGATGGGAGGGGATTGGGAATCGGTGAAAAAGGTGAGCGGATTAAAAAGTAGAAGTTGGTTGCTACAAAGTAGTCATGGGGATTTAGAGTATAGTATAAGAAATATAATCAATAATATTGTAATAACTATGTATGGTGGAAGATGGGTGCTATATTTATCAGAGTGGTAGATGGGAGGGGCATTGGGGAGCAGGGTGAAAAAGGTAAAGGTATTAAGACGTACAACTTGGTACTTTTGGAATAGTCATGAGATTGTAAAGCATAGGGACTATAGTCAATAATGCACAATGGAATACTACTCAGCAATAAGAAAAGATGAAATAATGCCATTTGTGACAACGTGCATTGACCTTGAAACCATCATATTAAGCAAAATCGGTCAGACTAAAAGAATCAAGAAACATATGACTTCACTTATAGGTGGAATATAAAACTGAAAGTAACAAAGAAACAAAAACTCACGGACAAAATCAATAGTTTAGTGGTTACCTGAAGGTAAAGGGGAGGTTGGTGAGGGAGTAGGTAGGGAGCATCAAATATATGATGATGGAAAGAGAGCTGACTCTGTGTGGTGAACACATAATGCAATACATAAAAAATGTAATATAGAATTGATATCTGGAACCTATGTAATTTTTACCAGCCAATGTCACCCCAATAAATTTAACAATTAAAAAAAATAATATGGTAATAACTGTATAGTTCCAGGTGCGTACTAGACCAGTCTTGTATATAAATGTCTAACCACTCACTATTCTGTACACCTGAAATTAGTAGAAAATAATATTAAATGCCAACTGCAATGAAAAAAAAATTAGGTGTGGGAGGGGAAAAGGTGAAGGGGAATAAATATCTAGGTATAAAAAAAGTCATGGGTATATAATATACAGCATAAAGAGTATAGTCAATAATACTGTGATAGCATGAGGCAGTCTCATATGGTTGCTGGACTTACCGTGGTGATCACTTCTTTAGGTATATAAATTTTGAATAACTATGGTGTACACCTGAAACTAACATAATATTGTGTTAGATATTTTAATAAAAACTTAAAAAGGAAAACATGACCACACAACTTGAACAAGAAAGTTTATAGCAACATTTTTCATGATAGCTAATAGGTGGAAGCAGAGCAATTGTCCATCTACTGAAGAATGGATCAACAAATGTGCTATGTGCATACAATGTATTACATGGCCATTAAAAACAATGAAGTACTGATGCGTATTTTCAGATAGTTAAACCTTCAAAACACTATGTTAAATGAGTTAGTTATAAAAAGCTTCAATTATATGATTGTATTTGTATGAATACAAATATTTAGAGAAATTGAAATATGTAGAGAAATAAAATACAGTGGTTGCTTAGAGCTTTATTTTTAGTTATTTATTTTTTGAGGAGGAGGCAGGTGGGAATTATAGGGATTTCTAAATATGATTAGATTTTTTGAGGTAATAAAAAATGTTCAAGTGTTCAAAATTGACTGGCGATTGTTGCACTTATCTGTACATATACTAAAAACCAATAAATTGTATACTGTCACTCTAAATATGTGAAATGTATTGTATATGAATTATGTCTCAGTAAAAGATAGGGACTAAATAAACAATAGAGAGTATCACAAATCCAGATTTTATTTTTATGAAGATACAAAGAATGCCATTTTAAAAAAATGTTCATAGAATAGGAAGTACAAACAATATTAGGAAAGAAAACCGGTGTTTACTAAAATATATATGAAATTTTATTGATTATAGAAACAAGGTAAAGGGACTTAATATGAAAACTTAGAAAAACTTGAATTTTAAATGAAAAATAAATTTAGCAAAATTAATTTAAGAGGAAATAGAAAAATGTAGTGTATACTAGTAAATTTAAAATGGTTGAGAAAATTTAGTTAAATATCTACAAATTGGCAAACAAACATAATCACCAGGAGTAGACATTTTAAAAGTGATTTTGCAAATCATTCAGGGAACGAATTAGCCTTCATCTTATATAAAAATTTTGAGAGAATGTGCTTTGAATTTCAAGAAGATATACTCATCTTTTCATTATTCAACATCCAAACTGAAAAAGCAAAATATACAAAAATTTATTTATAGGGATCAATAAAAGTGTTCCACATAAATTATTAACACAGCAAGATTGATTTATATGTACAAAAGCCCATGCCAATGAGAAAGATAATCAAAAACAAAAGAAAGGTAGAAAATCAAAGTCTGTATATGAAATACAAGAAAATCTATAATCTGTATGTTTGCTGGATACAAGATTGATGTATAAAAACCAATAATTTAAAATACCAGCAACAACAAGTTAGGAAATATGTTGTTACTTATATTTCATTAATACTTTTACTAACAACTAAAATTCTCAAAAGAGTAATTATCAGCTATCTGGGAATAAATATATCAATGCATGGGTCAAATATTTATGGATAAAATAGTGACACTTTCTTAATGGATATAAAAAATTAAATGGAACATTTTATGTTTCTTAAATGAGTTGAATCAATGTCATACAATCGAACATATTCCATTAACTTAATTTTACAATGACATCACAATGATGTTGTCATAGTGTCTGGCTTGACAAGCTAAATATAGAGTGTATACGGAGAAGTGTATTAGAGTTCTCTAGAGAATCAGAGACAGAGCCAATAGGAGGTATGTATGGGGAGAAAGAGAGAGAGAGAGATTGATTTTAATGAATTGGGTGAGAGAGATTGATTGATTTTAAGGAATTGGGTGAAGATATTGTGAAGGCTGGCAAATTCAAAATCTGGGGGCATTCCACTAGCTAGAGACACGGGGAAGAGATAATGCTGCATTTTGAGTCCAAAGGCAATCTGCTAGAAGAATCCTCTTTGTGGGGATGAGGTCAATTTTTTTTCTATTAAGGCCTTTAATTTATTGAATGGGACCTACCCACGTTATGGAGGGTAGTCTGTTTTACTCAAAGTTTACTGAATTAAATGTTAGTCTCACAAAAAATATCTTTACGGAAATATCATTAGTACTGTTTGACCAAATATCTGTGTACAGTAGTTCCCCATTACATGTGTTTTTGCTTTCCATGGTTTCACTTACCTGCTGTTAACCGTGGTCCAAAAATACTGAATTGAAAATTCCAGAGGTAAACAATTCAGAAGTTATAAGTTGCCTGCTGTTTTGAGTGTAGTGATGAAATCTTGAGCCCTCCATGCCCAGAACTGCCCAGGACATGAATCATCCCTTTGTCCAGAATCTCCTGGTTGCATACACTACCCACCTGTTGGTCACTTAGTAGCTGCCTCGGTTACCATATAATTTTTGCAGTATCCCTGTGCGTGGGCTCAAGAGACTATTATTTTACTTAATAATGGCACCAACGTGTAAAATTCTGGCAGTTAAGATATCCCAAAGAGAAGCTGTAAGTTCTTCCTTTACATGAAAAGGTGAAAGTTATCAATTTAATTGATTTTATTACTAGTTGTTGTTAATCTCTTTCTGTGCCTAATTTTGTAAACAAACAAACAACAACAACAGAAAACTTTATCGGGGAGGCCGGGATGGCTCAGTGGGTTAAGCGCTCACTTTGCAGCGCTGGGGACCAGGGATCAAATCCCGGCCCCGGCTCATGCGGACCCATGTGCTGAACTGGGGAATTCCCCCAGTTCAATTCTATCTCTGTCTCTGTATCTCTCTCTCTCTCTCTCTCTCTTTGTCAAAAACAATAAAAAATAAATAAATAATGATTTAAAAACTTTATCATAAATATGCATGTATAGGAAAAAATATAATATATGTAGGACTTGTTACTATTCATGGTTTCAGGCATCCACTGGGAGCCCTGTAGATAAGAGGGAGTACTGTATCATGACCTACCCATGATAACCATCATAAGTAGAAGGTCAAAAGTAGCTAAAAACTTTGAAGAAGATAGGTAGAACTGAAGAAGAAACACAGAAGGGCAACTTATGCTACCTGATAGAAACATTTAAAGTTAAACCATACATTGTAGTACTGGCACAGCAGAGGTGTACATAAACAGAGAATCGAACAGAATGTATGGCCCATAAACAAAAATGATTGTGGTAACATTGCAAATTTGTAGAAAAAAAGATGAACTTTTAGTGAATGGTATTCACGTCATTGGAAATTTATATGGACAAAGAAGAATAAAACCCTATTTAAAGCAAATAGAAAACAAATTCCTATTTGTATCTAGACAAATATGAATGTAAATAATATTTTAAAAGAAAAAATGAATATATCTATGAAATCAGTAAGGAAGTGTTGTTTTTTTAATATATTTTTACTTATTTATTTATTTATTTTTAAATGTTTTTATTTATTTATTTTTGACAGAGAGAGAGAGAGAGAGAGAGAGAGAGAGACAGAGACAGAGAGAGAACTGAACTGGGGGAGCTCCCAGTTCAGCATATGGTTCCGCACGGGCCGGGGCCAGGATTCGATCCTCGGTCCCCGGCGCTGCAAAGTGAGCGCTTAACACACTGAGCAATCCCGGCTTCCTCTATTTATTTATTTTTGACAGAGAGAGAGAGAGAGAGAGAGAGAGAGAGAGAGAGAGAGACAGAGACAGAGAGACAGAGAGACAGAGACAGAGAGAGAACTGAACTGGGGGCACTCCCCAGTTCAGCATATGGTTCCGCACGGGCCGGGGTCGGGATTCGATCCCCGGTCCCTGGCGCTGCAAAGTGAGCTCTTAACCCACTGAGTCATCCCCGCTTCCCCAGCAAGTGTTTCTTAAACACAACATTAAATTATAAATTATAACAAAATATAAAGAAAAGATGTACAAATTATAGAACATTAATGCTGAAAAATTTCTATAAGAGCAGACAAACAACAGTCACAAAAAAGGTATGCAAATTTTTTATTTTTGTTTGTAAATTTATTATTTTTAAGAGAAGGTGAGAGAGAGAGAGAGAGAGAGAGCGAAGGAGAAGGAGAAGGGGGAGGGCCTAGAGCAGGCTCCATAGTTGTACATTACTAGTTGTGACATACAGTAATTTCATTTCACATGGGTGGATATGAAACCACACAGGGCAGGAACTGAACTAAGGTCCTCCCATATGGGAGGTGGGAACCTTAGCTGCCATCCTGGTGGTTGCCAGTTGTGCCACAGTTCAATATACTATAGGTTTGCATGGGCTGGGGCAAGGATTAAATCCCCAATATCCAGACCTCACAGTTGCAAGGCAAGTGTGCAAACTGTTGAGTTATCCCAGCATCCATAGGGTATGTAAATTTAAAAATATATGAATTGAAGGGGTGTGTGTATGAATGTATTTTTGTCTGTGTTATCTAAGAATATATATGTAGTTAAATGTGGCAACATAAATGTGGAGGATTCAAACTTTTGGATACTGCTCTTCTCTCTAGTGATTCAGAATTATCTGAAGCAACATTCAGGAATTAGATCTTTGGAAGGACAGTGGGGCCCTAAGTGAAATTAAAACAAGTTTTTACCATTTTAAATCAACATTTTCTTGTCTGAGTCTTTTAAGGTTTATTGCAATTGTGATCTAGTGGGCTGGATAGTAGTAGAGTGAATTTCCCAAAGTATGCTTGGTGAAGAATTGATTTCAGATGATTGTCCCCTAAAGACACTAAGGCTAGTAGAGACTGAGGAAGCTCCAACACAAGGGTTTTGTTGACATACGTATATGAATCTATTTTCTTGAAAAGCTAATTATTTGTAGCTACGACAGTATAATTTATTGAAGTGTCAATTTGTGTTTGTTTTCCTCAATTACTCCTACCACTTGAAGAATGGAATCAACACTTGCTCTTAATCACTTCAGGGGAGATTTGTATTTGGGTGAGAAGCTAATGTTTCCCAGAATTGTCAGATTTTCCTACATTTTATGAAAAGTACATACTTTGGAAGGATAATTGTAGCTTATCTATTGGAACAGAAGAGGAAGGGAAAAGTTATAGAGCCTTTGAGTCTATCCAAAGAAAGAGGGATAGATATCCTTGAGGCTGGAAAGAGGGACATATTTTTATATAGCAGAAAACTAAAGACTTCACTATGATACTATGAAGATATGGCATATCTCCAAAGATAAAGCAAAATTTCAGAAGCAATGGTTATGTAGGGCATGCCTGGTGAGAGCCCATTTTCTGGTTCATACATAGCCATCTTCTTGCTCACATGGTAAAAGACACCAGAGAGTCCTCTGGGGTCTCTTTCATAAAGGCACTAATTCTGTCCTGTGAGCTCTACCCTCATAACCTAATTTCCTTCCAAAAGCCTCAGCTCCTAATATCATCACATTGGAGGCTAGGATATTAATATATGACTTTTGTGATTACATACTCATTCATTCTACAATAATTGTATTCTTGCTGTTCAACTTTTTTCTCATTTACTCCATTCTAGCCACGTTGATATTCTGTCAATTCTTGGAACATTAGATACCCCAACATCCTTGTTACCTTAGTTAATTTGTAGTTGTTGGCACCCCTGCCTCCATTGTTCTTCATCTAGACCTCCATATGGCTGGATTCTGCTCATTTCGTTTCATTTCAAAGACACATTACTTGGAGAGATTTTTCCTGATCATATTATTTGTCGTATAACTACCCTCTTTCCCTGATCCATGCTGGTCTATAATGCATATTCTCTTTTATTAGATCTATGACTTATCACTATCTATACATTTTCAAATGTTCTTTTAAAAAAAAGAGATTTATTTACTTATTTACTTTATTGTTTTTGACAGAGAGAGAGAGAGAGAGAGAGAGAGAGATACAGAGACACAGAGAGAACTGAACTGGGGGAGCTCCCAGTTCAGCATGTGGGTCCGCACAGGCCGGGGCCGGGATTCGATCCTCGGTCCCCGGTGCTGCAAAGTGAGCGCTTAACCCACTGAGCCATCCCGGCTTCCCCACTATCTATAAATTTTGATTAATTTACTTATTTATTCTTCTTTTATCTAAACTAGATAATACATAGTAAATTCCATGAGAACTATGATCTTGTCTGTATTGTTCATTGCTCTATCCTTACTACTCAGGCCATCATACATGACTGTATATTTGTGTACTTCACAACTCAAAGGTTACCATTGACATAGCTGATAATAATAAGGATGACAACTGACTTGGCAATGACTTGAACAAAGGTTCACTTATTTCTTGAGTGCTTAGGACGATGCTTGACACATAGTAATTAAAAAACAAACATTTCTGAATGCTTTAACTCATTTTAGTGGTCTGCACTAGAGCACAGTACAGATTCAAAGTAAGGGAAACTGCTTCTACCAGTTACTTTTTTTTCTCTCTCCTATTCTACAGTGTAAATACTCCCTACAAAGACTTTACATGGCAGGAATTTTTAAGCAAGATTAAAAAGGTTAAGGGGATTAAGACATATAAATTACCAGTTATAAAATGAGTCACAGAGATGTAAGATACAGCATAGGGAATATAGTCAATAATATTGTAAACGCTATGTATGGGGCCAGGTGGATACTTGACTTACTGTGGTGATCACTTCATAAGTTATATCAACACTTAATCAACTAAAAATAAACTATAAAAAAATTCTCAGGATTTTATTGGTATGATAAACTCTACCCCTAACACTAAAGAAAAATTGGCAGAATTTCAGAATTTATTTTTTCCAGTTTTACTCCATAGGTATTAGATCATACGCTTCCCTTTTATGAGTTCTTTTTACACATCACATTTTATTTTTTAACCAGCTTTCTTTCACTCATATGAATGTGGACTTGATAGTAAAGAAGGTCAACCTCCTCAGCATTAAATAGCTATGTACAAGCACCAGGCACTGGCACTGTACATAACCACAATGATCTCACAACAGGATATGTATTTCTTCTTCCATGGGGCTTTCTAAACTAGTGATTTACAACTCTGTTGGAAATATCACTCTTCTCTCAATGGGTTAACAACTACATTACTAACATATAATAGAAATGTTTTAAAGGTCATGGTAGATTACTTTTCTGTCTAACAGCCTCAACTATGAATGAAGAATCAAAATAACTGTCTTTTATTATCTTATACAGGCCACTAATATGACTCTGGCCACATATAGTCTCATTCTAGAAATTTATTCTTTCTACCTCTGGTTCATTTGATCCATCTCTCCCATTTATATTTTTCCCTGGTCCTATTTTACACTGCTTGATTTGTTCTTCATTTTTTCTTATTTATTTTTATGAGAATTTGGTTGAGCTAAGGTACTCGGTAGAAAATACTTGTTCAAAACACATTACTCACAAATCAAATCTTGCTCACTTTCTTTTTATTTTGGAAGAAGGACTGTTTGATAAGAAAAACATTTTCCCTTTTGAAGTCTCACTCTTATTGATCTGAACTGAAAAATATAGGAAGCAAATGTTAATTTCTTTGGAAACAAGGTGCATTCATATATTTTTATTAAAATTTTATCTTATTGTGCCCTACAGAAAAGAAGATACATACTTTGTGGAAATGTCATCTCCATGATGTCTGAAACTTGTCCTGGAGCTCTTACAAAGGAGATGGACAGGTAGATTATTTATTTTTAATATGTGATTTAAAGACGAACCATTGGAAACAATTCTGCCTCAGAGTTACTTCAAGGGTGGGAACAGGTATAACAAACTCTCAAACAGATTTTACCAGATAGATATCAGGGTAGCATCTACTCTGTCTACAGATGCTGAAAGGAGTTTATTATATAATATATTTTGGAAAATCTAGAAGCCACTCACCCATTAAAAAAAAAATACAATTACAATATCCGGTTCCTTCAAATTTAGATTCATTGAGTATAGCCTAAAAACTAATTATGTGCATTTGATGAAAACTTATTTTTCTAAAAATTTATAATGAAAAAATTTAAAACATAGAGCAAAGGTGAAACAATTTTATAGTGAACACTTATATACCCATCACTTTACATGCTATGGTTAACATGTCTGTGTACTTTATTACATATTCACCCACCTATACATCTCCCTACCCGTTAATCTCTCTTAGTTTTTCATACATTTCAAAGTCAGTTACAGATGTCAATAAAATTTCCCCCAAATACTACTTCATTATTGAGTTACAAGAGTATCTTATATATACTGGATACCAGTGATTGTCAAATACATATACTTCGTGAATATTTTCTCCAGTTTGTGGCTTGCCCTTTCATTTTTTTATGGCGTCTTTAAAAGCATAGAAATTAAAATTTTTTATGCTGTTTAATTTATCATTTTTTTATTTGTAGTTATCAAAATGCTCTTATGAAAATCCTGCGATAAGATAAAATGTAGTTTTAATTATAAATTGAAGAATAGATTGTGTGGGTATGTTATTTGCCATGTCATGTAGAATTTGGGACTCTGGTAGCTTGTGATTATTTTTACTTACTTTTGTAATGCATAGAAAATATTTAACTTGTCAGAATTTAGTACTAATCCATAGGCTTTCCCCATTCAATAATCAGGGAGTGGAGGTATTTACTTTCTAAACCAGAACAGGCCATTGTTTGGCAGAAGATGGAGGTGGGGGATGGTGGTGGACTGGAGAGAGAGGCTAATACAAGTACTAGCCCAAACTATTCTCTATGAAAAAGAAAATGAGAGAGGGCAGATGGATAAGAAGGATGGGAACCACAAAGGAAGGGTGAGAATATGAGAGAAGAACTAAAAGGACAGAGTAGTACCGTAATGATTAGGAATGGAATTTGGGAAAGGGGGCACATAAAAGATATTTCCTAAACTTAGTTTTTTGTTGTGTGCTGCCTCCATCTTTAAGACAAATCAACACGAACTTCATTGCTTTTTGTAGTTTGATTTCTTTTTACATACATTGTTATGCTGAGACTATGATATTCTTGACACCTTGAATTTTCGTGGAGTTGATTTCCTATTCTTTGTCATCTGCATATCTTACTGACACAACTCAAGCACGTTCTCCTTTTCTTTTTCCTTATCATGGTCAATCACCGTAACCTCATCAATATAATGTATTATCATAGTGCTTTTGTGATATCTAGATGATTACTCTCCCTGTGGACTCTAATGTTATAGACATCAGGATAGTTGAATTAACACTCCAGTAAGACAAAATTTAAGTGTACTTCTATCCCTGTCAGGTAAAAGCAAGCTACCTCTTATCCTTGCTGGTTGATAAGGAGACAAAAAAAGTGTTGGCTATATCAGTCACTGTATATCAGGATTTAGAGATATTTTGGTTTACTCCAGGAAGAAAAAGAAAAATTAAAACACAATACCCAACAACTTTGATTCAAATTACCCTTTTATTATTTTACGGTAATCAAAAGTCATTGTTCATGATCCATTTGCCTTTTTCACAAGTCAAACAGATTGTTTAAGTGAGGTGGGAGATGGAGATCACCATCTACATGGTCATGTTATTCTGTGCAAATTCATCAGACACGTACTAATGCTATTTTTTGATACAATTTTTTTTGGAGGGGTAGTTTCAACAGCTTCCACTTGGCCCT
>PVKE010042310.1:0-13807 GCA_004027555.1 Craseonycteris thonglongyai
TTCCATCACCTTATATCTAGTGCCCACTCCCACCTCCCCCCACAACTGTCCCCCCGCTCCTTCCCCCTATCCTGGTAACCATGGACACCCCTGCTTTGAACGATGAGTAGGTCTTATCAAATTCCATCCATCAGGAATGATCCCAATGGTAAACTTGAGCCTACTGCTAACTTAATGCATTTAAAATAAGAGAGCAGTTACTGAGGAAGGAAAAGTGTTCATTTAGACCACTAGGCTTCCAACCCCAAACCTATAACAAGTCTGGGAATGTTTGAGATCTTTTAGGGTTGGAAAAAAGTGCTATTAATTGGGAGGTGAATAGCTTTTAGAAATGAAACAATGAGAATTGAAATTAGAAAATTAAAAAATAAGCACTAGCACATGAGAGTGGGGGGTTTTCTGTCTACCAAGCAAATAAGAGGTATACATAAAAAGGAGAAAAAATAGTTATGTATAGTGGGAATTGGTTTAATTTTTATTAAACTAAAAAAACAAGTATTTAAAATATTCTTAAAAATATGAAAATAAATAGTCATTTTGTGTCTGCCTTGCACATTTTTACCAACCACATAAAAATGTTAGCAGGTAATAGGCATTATTCTTGCTGACTCTAGCATATTTTATAAGTATTCGGATTTTTGTTCTTATTTTCATCAGTTGCTCTTTTTTTTTCTTTCCTCTGGCAGCTTACCATAAACATGCATTATAAATGTGACATTCTATTTTAGAAAAATATCTCATAAATGACAGGCAGCCTGGGTTCTGGTTCTTATTCTGTTGTTTACTAATTCTACACTTTAAAAATGTAAACACAGGTAAAACACTGTACTAAAGGAAATTCTCCAGGAGAGCTAAAATATATGTCATCAGAATAACAATAGCATACAATATCCACAGGGATTTGGTAGTGGTTCCCAGAATGCAATGATGTAATTGGGTCAGGAACGCAGCATCTAATAAATTATATACCTATATCACAGGAGTTAAAATTTAGACTTAGAGTTAACCCACTTGAGCACTTGAGCACATTCAGTGTTTCATCCTTGCACTTTAATGAAATTAAAGTGTTTTAAAAGCACTAGTCAATTAAGACATGTTGAAGAGTGTTAAAAAAAAAGAAGAAATACCCACTTCCAATGGAATCAGATAAATTGCATGGGATTGACTTTTCTCTTAATAAGAAAGAGTAATAAAAAGTATTATACGTAAATCTTGTGTGTTACGGAGGAATATTTCAAATAAAAATAAGCCTTTTTAGAAGGATTGAGAAGACTAATAGGACAATATGTAGGCATGAAAATTTGACTTTCAGAACAGCACTCATGAAACATCACCTTGATTTTGCATAAACTAGGTTATATCATTGTGGAAATTTCTTTGACTATCCAAAAGATGAGGAAGTAGAGGATTTACCAAACTATAACAATCATGTGTAGACACAATCTCACACTCTTGGTTGTGAAGTATCAGTTTGGCATGATACTAGAATTTATAAGCCAAGGCTAGAAGTCTAATGAATTTCTCAATTGAAAATGGCAGCTGTGGTTATTGGATTTTTTTCTTCATTTGTGGGTAAGAAGATACTTTAAGTGATGAAAGGGTGCTTGTTCTCTAAAAGACAAGTTTCCCAGAGACAGTGGGGAATCGCAATACGAGTATGCAGCGTTTTTTCTAGAATGAGTTCTCACACTTGATTGTCAGACCTATTTACCAGATCAACATCAGTAAACCTTGGAGGTTTCTCCACCAGCATGGTGTCCCTGTGAGTATTTTCAGGTATTGCCTCTTTACAACCACTGACTAGCCTTTCTCTTGTTTACAGCTGTGTCTTCACCATCATCCTTTACAATGAAAACAAATACACTGAGCACATCGGTGCCTAATTCCTATTACCCAGGTAACAGGTTTTTTCATTGTTTCCTCTTTTCATACCCCTCGGCAATCATATCCAATCAATGCTCACTTTGCTGTCCATGACGCTTTAGGAGCTCAGTATGTTTGATGTCTTATAACCCGATGCTTTCTATGGCTTTCTATGGTAATATTGGGGGAGGGGGGCCTTTCATCAATCATTTACTGTTCTTTCTCTTTTTACTTTCTCTGCATTGACCTGCTTATGATGTATGACAGACCCATTTGTGCCAACTGCAATTTTAGGTGAGAACATTTCCCTTTATCATAGTCTATTGCAGGAGTAATTTAGAAAGTCACTGGCCACTCTGTAGGAGATGGGAGTTTTCATTCTGTGATACAGTGATTATAAGCAAGTCAGAGGGGTGGCGGGTGGTCTGGGGTGGCATGGTGGGGTTGTAGATAATAAGAAGGCTTCTTCCAGTCTCCATTGATAAGAAGGGTTTGCCTCGTGCATGTTGAAAATGACACCAAAAGTTCAAATGAACAATCCCAGCTCCATTATTCTTTCTCCTTTTCTACGTTCTGAATTTAAAGTCTGGCCTGACTCCAGGGAAAAACACAGTATGTCATCACTCAACTGTGTACTTCTAAGAGCTGAATTCTGTCCAATGTGACAGACATAAAGTGAAAATAGCTTATTTTCACTTATTGCTAAGCACTAAAAACTTCAGTTTCAAATAACACAGTTTTCTAATTATGACAAATGTTATGCAGAAAATGATTGCAATAGAGTTTTAGCCCCCTACCCCTCCTCAGAGCCACTCAGGGAAACCTCAGCATACCAAAGTGCATGTCACACAGTGGAATTTCAAAGGAGTTGATGTTCTCAGCCGCAAAATGACAAGATGGCATTTTATAATCAGATGGTTTATTATGTATCAGAAATGAAATAAAATGTTTGAAATAAAATGTAGGACAGAATGTACTGAAAATATGAAATGTTCCTAGCGGGGAGTTAAAGAAAAAAAAAATATCCCATTTGTCCAGTGTAAGAAGGGTGAGGAGAAATGGCATTAGCTGGCTGTGAAATGGCATTACCAAAAAGGCATGAGTTGCTATTGCATTTGAGATGCCCTACATAACCCAAGTGTATCACTGCTATTGTGTGTTCTATTTCTACATTAACCTTTCCAACATGGAGCCCAACACAAACAACTTCAAGGTCTCTAACAACTCATCATAGCGAGAGCTCCATCCTCACAGGTGCAGACTTCTGCCTCCTACTTCTCTTCTCAACATAATTTTCCCCCCTGCGCTTCTCTTCTCTCTAAGTTGTTCTGATTTTTGTAAAGAGGGTGATTTTTTTTTCTTATGGTATTTTGGGGGCTTAAGCAAATTTGTTGCCTGAGGGAAAAATGAACTCAGAAGTTTAAGAAAGGACATAAACTAGAATTTTTAAATTTGCATCATTTTGGCAGCTAACAAGTAAAACCCACTAAAGCTCTCACCTTTTAATACCAACTCTAAGGGAAAAAAAGATGCACTTTCATTCTTTCCATAAGTGAGGGCACAGGCTAAGCTTATACACCCAAACAATGCAATCTACATGCAGACGACATTTGCAAAATCTTTTGATAGGCAAAAATTTGCAATTTCTTTGTGTGCTGTGGAATTCATTCCCTGGTTCCTTTAGTAGATGTTCTGACCTTGGGGAGCTGTAAGTGGGGAGGGCTGAGAAATGTATTGTCAGAGAGAAGAAATTGTTCAGATTTCACAGCAGGATTTAGATAAGCTTATTAAACAAATAATCATTTTTAAGTCGCTGCTTTGTTATTATGAACACTAATGACATCTTTTAAAGTTGGTTAAGCTTCTTTACCAAGAAAAAAATCATTTGAACAGACAATACAAGGAGCAAAAATGATGCACATTGTGAAAAACAAGTCAGCCAGATAGACAAATAACTGTTATCATGTATAACTTGTGTATGTACCAACATAACAAATGGTGATACTTGGAAACTGTTCCTTCACCGTTATGTGGTGCAGTGTGAAGCTATATATAACATAGTAGGAGTTAGTGAGGTTATCACTTGAAACCGGAAAGAAGATAAGCTGTATAAAATATATTTACATTAAGACAAGAAGAAATGTTTGCTGTGACTCTGAGCTTGGCAAAATTAAATTCTCTAGTTTCCCAACCTTTTATTCTCACAAGCTAAGGTGCCCACCCCTAATGTATAGAGCTTTAGAATACCTTTATATTATTTTCTTGCCAAAAAATATAGTTTGAGGGAGTGAGCGTGGGAGGGAGAGAAGGATGAAAGGAATCTCCCCCACCTCAAAAAACATGGCATTCATATCAAGATATTTCAACTGGTTTGTTGAAAATTCAAGACAGTTTATTGAAGAATATAGGTAGAATTCATTCTCAGTTCTTAGAAAATTGTCAGAACTATTGGTGAGAAGCTTTATTTCTGATTTCCTCTTAGGCATAACATTTAATTTTTTTTAATGTTGGTAATTTTTAACAAATATAGGAAATTAATGACAAATGATATGTTTTGTTAGTAATAACCCTTTTTTAAGAAATCAGAGGGAACTGAGTAATCACTAATTTAGGTGAAATCAAGAATTTTACTAGATCAGGTGACCTAATTTCTTAACAGATGTTGCAGTGAGAAACTTTCTATTCCCTCTTTGATATCTAAGTACTGGATAATAATACTCTTTTCTTAGATAGTCTCTGTAGTGTTTAAATGCTTTAAAACATGCCCATATTAGTAATGAGGCCAAATTGCCACCAGGCACTGGGAGATGATGCATACAATGGTGACAGTAGTTGCAGCTTCCACATAGCTAAAACTTCCAAGACTGCCTAACCCTGGATCAAAGCACTGCTTGGTTGTGGGTGTGCCCACGTGAAAGACCCAAATGATTCGTTTAGGGGAAGTTTAGAAGGTCAGTCCACAATGGAGGGCTTTTAATTATGTTCATCCCAGAAGGTACAAAACTGAGAGAACAAGAGAGGCACAGAGGGGAAACTAATTAATGTTCCATTTATTTTAGTATAAAGAACAGAACTTCCTGACAGAGGAGCTAAAAGCTCAGTGGATTCAGTACTTAGCAGGGATCCTGTATCCCCCTCTATGAGCTTTGCAAGTTGTCAGCAAGCAAATCTGATGCGAAATTTTCCCAGTTTATTTGTGACTATTCTAATAAAATGGGAGCATATGAATTTCTAAATTTCAAAGCAAATCCAAATGTAAACAAAAAAAGGAATCATAAAATCAACTTACCACCCTTTTTTATTTTGTCTTTGTGTCTTTAGCCACCTTGTAGTGACCCAGGTGCCATTTCAGCAACAGCGACATAGCTACACACTTGTGTACCACCTTTCATACCATGCATCCCAGGTGCTTTGCGATGCAAACAGAAGTGAGGTTTTAAACCAGACCCAGCTAACCAAGCACCCTTGAACTAAATTTCCTTTGGAGCTGAACTTCTCAGTTTAAAAACAAACTCCATAGCTGAATCCCCTGTAGATAAACAGTCTGCTAATGGTAAAAAGAAATAAAATGAACATCTCCTTTCTTATATGCTTTACTTTTTCTACTTGGATCAATTTTGATTTAATGTCCTCATTTTAAGTGACTTTAGCATTATATTTTGATGAGACACATCCTTATTCATAAAATAGCTAAAGGGATTCAGCATCATAATGAGTTAACCTGTAGAATGTGAACTCTTAATCTAATAGCATTTTCCTGTGTGAGACATTTTTAATAGCTACAATTTCTGCAGTTCATTAATCTAATTTACTAGAAGTTTTCTATTAAAATATAGCCTCTTTAGGCTTATTTGACCAAATTTTAACATTAATTTTGTAGTACAATTTGGTTGAATTGTTCAAGAACTTCAAATGAGAAAAATGTGTCAAATACAAATAACACTTATTTAGTCATTACTTGGTGTTCATGTGGGATGAAAAGCAATTACGATACTATTTTAACCTCCTTTTTGTTATTGAGTGCTTAAATTAAACATCCCCATCCTAACATGATGGAAGAACTGAGGTTTTGCCTTCTGACCACCTATGAATAGAAAACTTAACTATAGAACTAAAACACAAAATAAAAAAAAACTACCAGTAATTATTCACACAGTACTATTGCTTATGCCCTGTTTCCTTTTTCTCCTGCTCTTTTCTCCTGATATGTATCTTCTTAAAAGTGCCAATAAATGGTAAGTTCCCCCATTCACCCCATGGACCAGGTGTGGAGGGAATGGGAGTGTGTGTCTCATCTGTAGATCCGGACAAAGGCAGCTGGTTCTGCTGTGTGTTGGCCTGCATGTTAGCTCTTGTAGAACATTCCATGTGTGATGTGTTGATCCACAATATGTTGTCAAACGTTCCGATACTGGAGCATGCGAAGTGACTCATCGAAGCACATTCCCTTTTTGTTGTCCCCACTTTTTCTTGAAATTTCATGCATCAAGTCCACATTCTCACTGCTAGCTTTATAAGCGAAACCATTTTGTGCACTTTTATTTTGCTCACAGAACATTTGTACAGAGTTTATTTACTTCATCATATGAACTAGTTAACTAATCATTGGAAGAAACACAAGACTGGTTTTCACCAGGCCTTGGTGAAGTTTCAGACCGAAACTTCTACAAACTTTAGCACCCAAAGGCTAAAGGGTTCTTACCAACCAGCTTTGTGAAAGGCAATATATCATTTGGACTGCTTTGTAAACTAAAACAAGATCTCTGCCTCATTCCTACCAGTATTGCCAATCCCATTTAAGTCTCTAAACATTTAACTTTTCTTTCTTGCTGAGAAATCGTAGGGATTATTGCAGCTGTAGGTGGAGGGGATGTCAGCAGCAGCTTCATAGCATTCTCAGCGACGCCGACCAAGCCCTAGTTCTCTCTCACTGTCTCCGTGCCTTCTTTTTGTAGATGAAACCCATACCATGGCCAGTGACACCAGCAGCGCGGTGCAGTCCCACACTTACAAGAAGCGGGAGCCGGCCGACGTCCCCTATCAGACCGGGCAGCTCCATCCTGCCATCCGCGTGGCTGATCTACTTCAGCACATCACACAGATGAAGTGTGCCGAGGGCTACGGATTCAAGGAGGAGTATGAGGTGAGCAGGAGTCCTGCCAGAGCTCATTGTCAGCCTGCCTGGGTGTGGTGCCCAAAACTGTGTGCCCAACTCATTCAGCCAGCCAGTGGGTCCCATGAGGGCTCCTAGAAAGGAACAGGGTATTTCAGCCATGGAACCATTTACAGCTGACGATGAGATTTGTCATTAGGAAGCTAACATAGGTCACATGCAGAAAGGAGGGCCACTTCACCTTTTCCCCTATTCTGCATAAATATGTAATGAAAACAGAGGCTTACCAGGCTCTTTTCCCCATTCATGATTACTTTGTTGGCTTTTCCTGTAATTAACTATGATGTTAAGTCCTAATAATTTTGTAAGAGGTATCTCAGGAGAAACTGTGCACTTAAAACAGCTATAGACCAAGCAGCTCTGTCATGTGGTGGAGATTAGAGGGACTGGCTATATGTCACGGCTGTGACAACTGTTATTGTCCTGCCACCTCAGAGAGCATGTCATTGGTCTGAGATCTAGTGCAGACAGCTTTCAGGGGCATTTTCAGAAGCGGTGATATTCTCTAACCCTATGTAAATGGTAGGACTCAACCCCTTCACAGCCTCTGTTACTAACTAATTCTGTTGGAAAGCCCTTCAAGAAGTGAAAAAGAATGAACTCATTTGAAGAAGTCTGATTCACATAAGCCCACTGTCATTTGAGTGTACAAGTGTGCGTGTAGTGGGGGAGAATAGATTTCTCTTTTTACCTTAGTAAAATCAATTTAGGGGAAGCCGGGATGGCTCAGTGGGTTAGGCGCTCACTTTGCATCGCCGGGGACTGGGGATCAAATCCCTGCCCCGGCCCGTGCGGAACCATGTGCTGAGCTGGGAGCTCCCCCATTTCAGTTCTCTCTCTGTCTCTGTCTCTGTGTGTGTCCCTCTCTCTGTCAAAAATAAAAATAAATAAATAAAAATATATTAAAATCAATTTAGTCATTGGTGAAGATGTAGCATGCACACAGTAAAAATAATGTCACTAGAGATGTGGGTTTGTTTGTTTTAATCTTAGAGTGTGTTTCTGGTCCTCTACCTACCTGATTAACTCACAGGTAGAAAACGTCTTGTCTGCAATTAGAATATTTTTTTTTCGTTCACTTAAGAAGCCTTTATTGAGAGTCCACTGTACTCTGATCCAAACAGTGGGCTAAGCCATGGAGATACAAAGATGAACAATGTAAAATTCCTGACATCTAACATTTCATCCCCCTTGAAAAAAAGTTCAAAGATATAATATACCAAATTATGTTTAAGAAATAATGCTACCAAAATATTAAAAACTTAGATAATCCAAATATATAAGAGAATTCATGAAAAAAATTAACATCTTAGATTAAATGGGGATAACTTAGACCACTAAAAAAGAAGTATTGAGATATCTGGGTAGTCATCTGGAAAATAACAAACTTTTATCCAGACCTCACACCTTAGCCAAATTAAACTCTAAATGGAGCAAAGATTTTTTTTTTAAAGATTTTTTTTTTTTTTATTGTTTTTGACAGAGAGAGAGAGATACAGAGACAGAGACAGAGAGAAGGGGGAGGGCCCAGAACAGTCTCCATAGTTGCACATCATTGGTTTTCCACATAGTTTCATTCCACAGGTGGGTGCAGGGCTGCACAGGGCAGGAACTGGGCCGGGGTCTCACCCCCGTGAGAACTGAACTGGGGGAACTCCCCAGCTCAGCATATGGGTTCGCACAAGCCGGGGTCAGGATTCAATCCTTGGTCCTCAGGGCTGCAAAGTGAGCACTTAACCTACTGAGCCATCCCGGCTTCCTCGGAGCAAAGATTTTTTAATATACAAAAATAAAAGATCAAAAATTCTAGAAGAAAACACAGATATTTTTTATAATCTTAGAATAGAGAAAGTCTTTCTAGTTATGACTCAAAACCTAAAAGTCATGTTCCGGGCTGGAGGTTTGACTGAGGATGTGCTTGCAAACTTCCTCATGTGGTTCGCATAATTCATTATGGCTTGTTCTTCAATGCCAGCAACTGAGAGATCAAGCCTCTGCCGTTTCCAGCCTCTGACCTCTTTTTCTTTTTTTAATAATTTCATATGTACAAAACAACATAGTGATTAGACACTTTCACACCTTACAAAGTGAGAGCCCCAACAAGTCTACTACTCGTCTGACACCCTGCATAGCTATTATAATACCATTGATTATATTCACTATGCTGTATTTTACATTCCATGACTATATCTGTTTTTAACTATGGTTGACATTCAGTATTGTTTTATTAGTTTCAGGTATACAGCACAGTAGTCAGGCATTTATATAATGTATGAAGTGATACCAATAAGTCATTTACCCATTTGACAATATACCATATTTTTCGCTCCATAAGACGCACTTTTTCCCCCAAAAAAAGTGGAGGGAAAAGTGTGTGCGTCTTATGGAGCGAATACTGCAAATAAGAGTGCACGTTGGGGACCTTGATGCTGTGGGGAAGCCTGCAGCCAGATCAGAAAGCAGGGACTGCATGGAAGGAGAACGAGTCCAGGCAGGAAACTTGCGTCTTATGGAGCGAAAAATACAGTACATAGTTTTTACAATATTATTGATTGTATTTCCTATACTGTATTTCACATCTCCATACCTATTTTTAACTACCAGTTTGCACTTCCTAATCTGTTCACCTTTCTCACTAATCACCCCAAACTCCTCCCTTCTAGCAACCATCAATTTGTTCTCTGTATCTGGGAATCTATTACTATTTGGTTGATTCATATATTCTGTTCTTTAGATTCCACACGTAAGTGAGTTCACATGGTATTTGTCTTTCTCAGTCTGACTTATTTCATTTAGCATAGTACCCTCTAAATCCATCCATATGCTTACAAATGGTAAGATTTCATTTTTCTTAATGGTAGAGTAATACCCCATTGTATATGTAGCACCTCTTTTTTATCCAATCGTCTATCGGTGAACATTTCAGTGTTTCCATTATCTCGGCTATTGTGAATAACACTGCAGTAAACATAGGGGTGTGTTTATCTTTTCAAGTTAGTGTCTTGGACTTTTTGGATGAATACCCAGAAGTGAAATTGATGCATCATGAGGTAGTTCTATTTTTAATTTGTTAAGGAAACTCCATACTGTTTTTTATAGTGGCTGCACCATTTTGCAATCTCACCAACAGTGCACATGGATTCCCTTTTTTCTACATCAACATCAGTACTGTTGTTTGTTGACATATTGATGATAGCCATTCTGACAGGGTGAAGTGATATCTCGCTGTGTTTTTTATTTGCATTTCTCTGATGATTAGTGACATTGAGTATCTTTTCATATGTCTATTGGCCATCTGTATGTCCTCTGGAGAAATGTCTATTCAGATTATCTGCCCATTTCTTAATTGTATTGTTTGTTTGTTTTGGTATTCAGGTATACAAGTTTTTATACATTTTGGATATTAATCCCTTGTCAGATGCATCACTGGAAAATAACTTCTAACATGCAGTAGGGTGTCTTTTCCTTTTGATAATGGTTTCCTTTGTTGTGCAATAACATTTAAGTTTGATGTAGTTTATTTTTGTATCTTGTTGCCCTTGCCCAAGGAGATAGATAGATCAGTGAAAATATTACTAAGGGTAACGTCTTAGAGTTTACTTCTTTATTTTATTCTAGAAGTTTTATGGTTTCCGGTCTTACATTTAAGTCTTTAATTAATTTTGAGTATATTGTTATATGTGGCGTAAGAAAGTTGTCCAGATTCATTCTTTTTGTATATATCTGTCTAGTATTGCCCACACCGCTTATTGAAATAGATTGTCTTTACTCCAGTGTATACTTTCTTCCTTTGTCATAGATTAAATTACCATATATGCATGGATTTATTTCTGGGGTCTCTATCCTGTTCCATTGATCTAAGTATCTATTTTTATGCCAATATCATGTTGTTTTGATGACTATGGCCTTGTAATATAATTTGATATCAGGTAGTGTGATACTTCCAGCTTTGTTCTTCTTTCTCAGGATTTCAGTGGCTATTTGGGGTCTTTTGTGGTCCCATATAAAGTGGCGGGATCCCATTTTTTGGTTTCCCTGGGCCACATTGGAAGAAGAATTATTTGGGGTCACACAAAAAATACAATAACACTAAAAATAGCTGATGAGCTTTGAAAAAGGTTGGGAAAAAAATCTCATAAGGTTTTAAGAATTCATGTTGGACCTCATTCAAAGTCATCCTAGGCTACAGGTTAGACATGCCTGATATAAAGTTTAGGATTAATTGCTTTAGTACTGTGAAAAATTCTATTTTTAAAAAATTTTAAGTCTATTGGGGTGACATTGGTTAGTAAAATTTTATAAGTTTCAAGTATACATTTCTATAATACATCATCTGTATATTGCATTGTGTGCTCACTCCAAGTCAGTGTTCCTTCCATCACTATATATTTGACCCCCTTTTCCCTCTTTCACCACCCCAACTTCCCCCTTACCCTCTGACAACCATTAAACTGGTATCTGTGTCTATTAGTTTTTGTTTCTTTGTTTATCTTGACATTTGTTACTTTCAATTTTATATTCCACATATGAATATAGTTATAAGGTTCTCAACTTATTTTGTCTGACTTATTTCTCTTAGCATGATAATCTCAAGATCCATCCATGATGTTGCAAATAGCAGTATTTCCTCTTTTCTTATAGTCGAGTAATATCACATTGTATGTATGTACCTCATGTTCTCTATCCAGTCATTATTGATAGGGACTGCATTGAATCCACAGATTGTTTTGGATAGTATAGACATTTTAACTATATTAATTTTTCCCATCCATGAGCATGATATGTGTTTCCATTTATTTGTATCTTCTTCCATTTCTTTAGTGTCATATAATTTTCTGCATACAGGTTTTCTGCTTTCTTGGTTAAATTTATTCCTAAGCATATTTTTGATGCTATTGTAAATGGCATTATTTTCTTAATTTCTCTTTCTGATAGCTCATTATTGGTATATAAAAACACAATGAATTTCTGAATATTTATTTTGTATCCTGCTACTTTACTAAATTTATTTGTCAGTTCTAATCATTTTTTTGGTGGGAATTTGGGGGCTCTCTATATGTAGCATCATGTCATCTGCAAATAATGGCAATTATTTTACTGTTTCCTTTCCAGTTTGGGTATGTTTTATTTTTTTTTTTTTTCTTGACTTACTGCTTTCACTAGGACTTCCAGTACTATGTTGTCTTGTACTTGACCTTAAGTAGAGTGCTTTTCTCCATTGAGTATGTTAGCTGTGGGTTTATCTAATATGGTCTTAATTATGTTGAAATATTATATGTTCCCTCTATTCCCACTCTGCTGAGAGTTTTTATCATACATGAATGCTGGATTTTGTCAAACAGTGTTTCTGCATCTATTAATATGACCATAGAATTTTTATTTTTTGTTTTGCTTATGCAGTATCTCACTAAATAATTTGCAGATATTGAACCAACCTTGAATATCAGGAATGAATTCCACTTGATCATGGTGTATGACCTTTTTAATGTATTGTTGAATTCAGTTTGGTAATATTTTGTTGAGGATTTTTGCATCTATAATCATAAGTAATGTCAGTCTATAGATTTTGTTTGTTTGCTTCTTTGTTTTTTGGTTTTTCTGTTTGTTTGTTTGTTTGTTTGTTTGTTTCTTATAATGTCTTTGTATGGTTTTAGAATCAGAGGGATGTTGGCCTCATAAAATAAGTTTGGGAGCTTTCCCATTTTGAATATTTTGGAATAGTTTGAGAAGAATAGCAGTTATTTCTTTTTTGAATGTTTGGTAAAATTCACCTGTAAAACCATCTGGTCCAGCAACTTTGTTTGTTGGGAGCTTATTAATTATTGATTAGATTTCATTAGTACTGTTTAGTCACTGCAAGTTTTCTGTTCTTTTTGATTCAGCCTTGGGAGATTGTATGCTTCTAGGAAATTATCTATTTCTTTCAGATTATTCAATTTGTTGATGCATAGTTGCTCATAGTATTTTACTAAAATCTTTTCTATTTCTGTGGTGTCTATTGTCACTTCTCTTTCATTTCTGATTTATTTGGTTCCTCTTTCTTTTTTCCTTGATGATTCTGGTTGACGAAGTCTGGTATGATTTCAATCTTCTTAAATTTATTGAGACTTGTTTTGTGGCCTAACATGTGGTCTATATTGGAAAATGTTCCGTGTGCACTTGAGAAGGAGATATATTTTGCTGCTTTGTAGTGTAATGCTCTAAAAATATCAAGTAAATATAATACATCTGCTCTAGTGTGTATTTAAGGCCTCTGTTTCCTTATTTATTTTCAGTCTGGGAGATCTGTGGTATCAGTGGTATGTTAAAGTCCCCTACTATGATTGTGTTACTGTCAGTTTCTACTTTTATGTTGGTCAATATTTGTTTTACATATTTAGATGTTCCAATGTTGAGTGTGTAGATGCTCACTATTTGCTCTTGTTAGATTGATCCCTTTATTAGAATGTAATGTCCTTTATTGTCTTTTATTATAGCCTTAATTTTAAAGTCTATATTGTCTGATATAAATATTGCTACCCCAGTCTTTTCTCATTTTCATTCACCTGAAATGCCTTTTTTCATCCCTTTATTTTCAGTATATGTGTGTCTTTCGATCTGAGGTGGATCTCTTATAGACAGCATATGCATGGGTCTTGTTTTCTTATCCATTCAACTACTCTATGTCTTTTAATTGGAGCATTTAACCATTTTCATTTAAAGTGAGTATTGATAGGTACATAGTTATTGCCATTTTATTATTTATATTTCTTTTGTTTATATTTTTGTTTC
>PVKE010042311.1:0-13809 GCA_004027555.1 Craseonycteris thonglongyai
CCCCCGCCCTCACCACACCCCGGCTGCTCCCCTGGGCCTCTCACCACCGTCAGCCGCGCCCACGTTCCCCGTCCATCCCGCGCTCTGGCGTCTGCGTCTCCTCCTCTGTCCCTTCCAGGCCCCCAACCCGCCCAGAGTCGTTCTGCATGTGGACCCGTGCCCCCAGCGCCCACCCCCGTCAGTCTCTCCTCTGCTGGACCCGGCTCAGCCTCTGGGTCATCACTGGGTTGTCACCGGGTCGCGCTCCCTGGCGGGTCTCCACACGGCTCCCTTTCCTTCGCTCTCACTAGCCTCAGTTTCTCCAGCTTTAGGCATTTTCCTGGGTCTCTCAGCCGAGGCTGTGCGCTACTTAGGGATTCTCTGGTTGGATTTTAGTTGTTTAAATTGTCTTTCCAGGAGAGGTTTCAAGAGCTCCTCTCACGCCACCATCTTGATGGCATCTGGCCTCATGTTGTTCTTGACTTCTGTCTGACTTACTTCACTTAGCATGATGATCTCAAGGTCCATCCATGCTGTCAGAAATGGCATATTTTATTCTTTCTGATGGCCACGTTTCCATTGTGTGTATGTGTCCCACGTCTTCTTCATCTTGACCTTCATGAGGAGAGTCAGCTTTGGAAATGGGCATGAAATGCATGCTCATGTAGCAGGCTGCAAGCTTCCTCCCCTGTTTGCTCCTTTTAATGTTCCCAACAACCCTGCCTATTAACCAGCATCAGTGCATCCTGTATACAAAGGGGGGGGGGGGGACACACAGGCTCAACGTGGACAATGTTTCACCAGATTCCATCACTGCCTCATGATTCAGGAGCAGGATAGGCCGGGGGTGGCGAACCTATGGCACGGTGGCCCAAAGTGGCACGTGGAGCAATTATTTCAGCACGTGGAGCTGTGAACACCATTTAAAAAATTATTGTTTATGCTCTCATAGACATAAAAATAATCGATACTTCTATCTCACTCGATGGGCTGGCACACGAGTCAAGCGAGTATACTCTTATTTCATAAACTTTGGCACTCAGTCGCCAAAAGGCTCGCCACCCCTGGCAATAGGCTGTCTGAAGGTCACACGACCTCCACTACCCTGTGCTGATGACAGACATGTGGGAGCACTTTTCCAATGTAAATAAAATTCCACCCAACGTATTTTTTTTAAGATGCCGTGTTAATGATGAGGCTGTTTACATAGATCCAATCAAATGACTGTCATCACCAACAGAAGCTGGTGACCTCCCCGCACCCCAGTACCTGGAAAGACACAGGTGCAGACATTTGCCACAGACAAGAGCCAAACTTGGCCTGAACACAATGTCCCTTTCCACATCTTTACTGGGTGTTGATGGCAAAGCACTCCATTCAACGTGGGTGACACAACGACGACCATGGCATGACTCCCGCTCTCTGAGCTCAGCAGATCATCAAGACTGTGATTCAGATACAAAAGAGCCTGGCAGAGAAAGGTGACGATGGGGGCTGCAGTCCTCTGCTTCTCAGGAACCCTGACCTCCTCCCCATCTGTGTCCCCACCTCCCACTCATAGCCCAGCACCCAAGAAGGGAGCCACGTTGTGAGAAGTATCAGCAACCCCATCCGCCAGGCTCTGGGTAGATCCAAAGCTTTGGGAAACAGGCCAAGGCAGGCAGTTATGTGGAGCAGAAACTTGGCCAACTTGCAACAGGTGCATGAGTGGCAGAAAGAGGCATGTGCTGGCATTGGTGAGCCTGTTTGTTACTGCAGGGTTACCCAGTCTACCCTGACTTATACATAGAGCCATTTTAAGTCTCTACAGCTTGCCAAAACCACCCCAGGATTTCAATAGTCTTTACTAACATACACAGTATTCATGAGCAGAACAAGGGCTTAAGATGTTCAAGTATTAGAAGCTGTTACTCTTCAATTATGTTATCTCATATTTTATTATCATGCCAGGTACGAGGGGGTACCCAAAAAATACTTGGAACGAATTTATAAAAGACTGTATATTTATTCTTACACATGTAAACTTCAGTCACCTTCAAAGTCCTCTCCATTGGATACCATACACCTATCAAGATGCTTTTTCATGGCACAAAACAGTTTTTGAACTTGTTGATTTTTATGCCTTTTAGTGCTTCTGCCATTTTTTCTTTCACCTCTTCCACATCAGCAAAATGTTTTTCTTTGAGGACTTTTTTCATTTGAGGAAACAAAACAATAGTCCCTCGGGGTGAGATCCGGTGCGTGGGGAGGGTGGGGCACTGGGGTTGTGCTGTTTTGATCAAAGACTGAACACTCAGCGCACTGTGGGCAGGCGCGTTGTCAGGCTGCACGTTGTTCCTGTAAGTCACCCATCATGAAATGGGCAAACGCGTTACTAGAGTCTCCAAAAACAGTCGCTGAAGCTGAACACAGCCTCTCACAACACACCCGCTGGTATAGGGATGCAGGTGGGTTCCTAGAATAGTCACAAGGGCCCGCCCTCCAGAAGATAATTGTTTGGGGGGGGTCCCCTTCTCATGTCATCCCTTTGTCATGGTTTGACTCTTCTAGACCTCACTCAGTCTCAACAGAGTCTCCCCGCAAAAGTACTGTTTGTAATTGCCTCATTGTGTGTTTGTTGTTCTGCTTTGTTTTTCAGAGCAATGCCTTGGAAATCACAACATCCATCACAACCTTGTGAACTAGATTTGTGGATGTTTAGTAAGGTAGGAAGTAAAATAAGCCAGGAGGTAAAAAAGAATGTAAAACATTGGGTTTTTCTGTGTTTCCCTCCAACTTCAATAGGATTCAGTTTTTCCAGCTCCTCATCTGTTCTCTGGGCTTAACAAGAGAAGGCGGCAAAACAGTCACACACCTGAATAGGACAGCTTGACTGGAACAGAAGGTCCTTGTCCTGGAGGTTTCATTCAGATGCAAGAGACGCAAATAGGTAAACTCTTGCTCCCAAATAATGTGTTCACACGCGTCTGCACACGTCCTTCTAGGAAGGCGGGTCTTAGATCTTCTCATCTCCTCTGAATGAGGCAAGTCATTCTCCCTTCCTTCTTGGTGCCACCTCACTCATGCTTCCATCTAATTCTGAAAAACAGCTCTTTTTTTTTTTATTCATGGTATAATTTTCCTATCAGGTTTTTAAGAGCCAGTAAAAAATCTGAAGCAGAGAGAAAATGTAAACCAGATGTCTGTTCAGGGTCACAGGCAACAGCATACAGTAGACTCAATATTTTACTGCAGTTTTTCTCTGGTTCTTTTTTTTTTCTGGTTTTATGTTTTTGTTTTTTGAAGTAGCTACAGATTAATAAGCAAATTGAACAATAGCAATAGGATGAAAGAGATGATGGAAAAGTATCTTCAAATGTAATGTTCTTCCATTTCTTTCTTTTAGCTGAAGAATTAGTCCAGCTGGTTTTACCATGGAACTGTGCCTTTAACGGAGCAAATAAATAAAAGCTACAACCTCATGTAAACTCTTCTAGGGTTATTGGAAAAATGCCTTAGGATAAAAAATAACCACATTGATTGGAAACATTCTAAAGTGTTGTGATGAAATATTGTGTGTCTGTTATATGTTTTCCGTAGTAATGACACCCTGACCCATACAAGCCCATCAATTCCCAGGATCATAGTATTTATTGTTCTCACCAGAACCCAAAAAATACAAATGTAATATGCTATGACTACTGTGTATCTCTTTATGAAAATGTTTCTTTCTTTTTAAGTAGTGCTGTCTACAGGTGACAAACCAGGTTAACCTGGCCCAGACTATAGGCTTCCTAAGTCTTCCTGAAACATCTGAGAGCTTAGTCATGAAATACAATAAGAATTCACTATTCCCAGGATGCCAGGATGGCTCAGCAGTTGAGCACTTGCCTTGCCATTGTGAGGTCTGGGGTTCAGTTCCCGGCCCCAGTCTGTGCAACCGCACATGCTGAACTGCTGTGCAACTGGTAACCACCAGGATGGCACAATAAGAGCTCACTAACCCCAGCACGCTGGGATAGCTCAGCAGTGAGGTATTTGCCTCGCAACCTTGAGGTCTGGGGCTCGACTCCCGGTCCTGACTCGTGCAAACCCATATGCTGAACTGCAGCACATCTGGTAACCAACCATCAGGATGACAGCAAAGGTTGTCCCTTCCATGCGGGAAGCCCCCGGTTCAATTTTCACCCCACATGGCCCCACACCCACCTGTGTGGAATGAAACCATGTCACAACTAATGATGTACAACTATGGAGACTGCTCTGGGCCCTCCCCCTTCTCTCTCTCTCTCTCTCTCTCTCTCTCTCTCTCTCTCTCTCTCTCCTCTTTCAAACAATAAAATAACTCTTTAAAAGAAATTGAGTTTTGAGTTTTGTTACTGTGAGATGACCAGCATGACTAGTTATCACCATATCAAAGTACTTCCCAATTGCGAAGGCTCGTCTGTCACTACACGGTCATTTATGAGGGGCAGTAATATCCCTTTCTTGGGTATTGCTTTGTTTCAGAGACTAAGATCTGTGTCTTAGCCTGAGTAGCATGGATAGTCATCACCTTATACATAGAAGATGAGACAATCAATAAAGGTCTATAATGACCTGGCCGCTAGCCAAAAGGCCAACTTCTACAGCCCTGGTGTGTTTGCGGTTGCACCCTCTGGACGCTCATTACCTGGAGGACATAATCTGGAGATGAATGTGTCAGATGACTCCTTAGTTCTCTGATGCAAAAGCTTTGCAGGGTCCACAGGCCGGAACCTCGGATCACCAGCCTCATTAGCCCACGAATCAACTGGGAAGAGGACGATCGCCCAGGTGGTTTTAGGATTCCAAAGGACAGTGATAACTTTGAGAAGCAGTCAAAAGCTGACAGTCAGGTTTCATCAGCAGGACTGCTATGGGGGTCAAGCATAATCACAAACCAATCCGGTGTCAAAACCACAGTCACTTCTTCAGCCTGTTCCATGCTGGCGTGACATGCACACAGGCAGAAATAGAGCCACGGAGTTCATGTCTACTGTGGGATGCCACAGGGGCCAATTGAAAGCACAGATCTTTCCGAATGAATAAAAATCATAACATAAAAACAAGGCCAGTGAGGTTCTCCAGCTCACCTAGCCCAGCCTGTGATCTAGACTCGAGAGCAAGTGGCCAATGAGAAACAAGTGTGGTTGGTTACCACAGAGATGAGGCCTCAACACCGCCAGTCAGCTCCAACCTCCTTTCTGCTCATCACGCTATGAGGACGTTTGATAACCGCATGTAGCGCTTAGTGGAAAGAATTCACACTGCTCAGCTTATGCTGTGGGAGAACCTCCAGATGGTGTTTCCCATACAAGGCCGTCCAGCTGAGCAAGAACAGGCCAAATACCCCCGGAAATTACAGGATCGGGGTGCGCTTCCCTGAGCCCACATCAAAGGTTTGCTTTTTTTATTTTCTTCTTTTAAAGATTTATTTTGTTTGAGAGGAGCGGAGGGGAGAGAGAGTGAGTGAAGGGGGAGGGCCCAGAGCAGTCTCCATAGTTGTACATCATTCGTTGTGACGTGGTTTCATTCCACACAGGTGGATGTGGAGCCACCTGGGGCAGGAACCTAACTGGGGGCCTCCCACCTGAGAGTTGAGAACCTTCACCTCCAAGCCGTTCCAGCAGCTACCAGCTGCACCACAGTTCAGCATACAGGTTCACACAGGCCAGGGCTGGGAATCAAACCTCACACCTAGCAATTGTGAGAATGTGCTCAACCTGCTGAGCTACCCCATCATCTCCTCAAAGGTCTTTCTTATTTACAAAAGCAGGTGAAGAAAAATTACATACAAAAGAAGGGCATGATCCAGAGATTTTAAATGTGTTTTTGAATTCAACAAAAACACTGGATGCTGTACTACTACATATAGTCATAGCAGGAATAAAGGGAAACATTTCAATGTTAAGAGAAATATTACTCTTTCAGAAATGACCAAGCTGAGTATAAAAGAATTAGACTCTCCTGGCAAGAACAGTATTTGCATTCTGGGGTAGTTACACACTAATTCTATTCTGGAATAACTTTATAGCTAAATAAAACTTTTCCAACCCTGATTCACATTATCTTTGCCCCATGACTTTACTCTATTTTTCCCTTGTCACTGGTCAAATTTCAGTCATTTATTGCCTTGAGAAGAATTTGGAACATGTAACTGAGGACCGTATTTGGAACACAACAGGCATGGGTAAGGGAGTCAAGAGAAAAGTAATGGGGAAAAATTCTCACCATTTTGGCTTGTGCCTAATGGAAGCTAATGAATTGTGTCTTAGAAACAACAAACCTACATATCAACGTATAATTGGCTCTACTCAAAAGCACTGTCTACCTTCCAAGCAAAGGACAGGAAAGATTATTGCCAAAATTTTTAGCTCCAGAAAGTGGAAAAGTTATTGAAAGGAGAATGAATTTCATACAAAATGTGTACAGTTTCCTGTTCCCCAGGAGATACACTTTCATGTAGAAACAGTAAGCAGTGCACATATGTAGCAAATCCTTATTTACTCAGCAGAAACAGGAAGCCTGCCACATTTCCCTGTAAGCAAAGCTTTTTGGCCACTTAAAAATGTTACGCACTTTGCTACCTTTTAAGGCATTGGATTCACTGTTTTGTTTTGCTTTTTTCAAGATCCTTGTCATTAATTGTCCTAAAGTGATAGACTTAGAGGCTATTGAGGAGCACTGCATATGTACCGCTGTTGTTTGAAGGACGTGTGACCATTTCTAATAGATTTTCTATTACTATGTTGGCCCAGTTGTTGTCTCTCCCTTGTGACTTGGCCCAGCATCTAACAGACTCTGTAAGGGTCTCGTAGAACACCTGTCTCATTGATTATTCTCATCTGCTGTCAAAAGGAAATGGAGGGTAAAGAGGTGCTAGGCAAGGGATCTTTCTGTCGGCCAAGACCGCGATGTGTTGGGCACTCAGAAGCAGCTCCAAGCCTTCCTTCGGCTTCTTCACTCTTTCCTGGGTGGTAGCATCTGCCCCTGAGATAACTTCCACTGAGGCAAGGTGCTTCACGGCCTGCGTGCCTTTCTGTGGGTTGTGTCGTCACTCAGAATAAACATGATTGTTCTGACAAGTTTCAGTCTTACGCAAATTTAACAGCAGGTCTTTGCAAGCACAAGCTACCCTTATACCCAGTTTCCATGATGTCTCTCACCAGTCTAAAGCGCTGTGACACAGAAGCTGTGTGGTAGGGATGAAGGGAAGGTCCTTGCACATTGCGAGGAAGCCAAGGGCAATGTGTGGCTGTAGGTCACATTCTGAGTGGATGTGTGGGTGACCTCGTGCATAGCGATGCAGGCACACACTCACACTGCACACATGCCCGGGCCTCACGGGCCTGGGTGCTGTGTTGCACTTGCAGCTCAATCTAGTTCACGCTCCTCACCTGAGTGTGCTCCACACTGGCTTTGTCCCCCTCCCCTGTTCTCTGTACACTCTGCCCAGTGGACCGTGCTTTATCCCTGGAATTCTGAGAGCAAAAGGTCCCCACAACTAACATGTAGACAAAGCCCTAGGAGCACTTTAGCAAGGTGAACAAAGCAAGACAGAGCAGTGTGTTAAAATGCCTACGGTCCCCTTGAAGAAAATTCAAAATCGCACTTCACAATCAATTTATTTTTACTCTACCCGGAAATGCCTCTTTTTTTTTTTAACATTTCTACCCCTCCCCCTTCTTTCTTTCTATCTATCTATCATCTATCATCTTTATCTATTCATATCTATCTATACTCTCTACCTATTTGTACTGCCTATCTCTGTCTACCATCTATCTATATCTAGCTATCATCTATGTATCTATTTACCTTCCTATCTATATCTATTTATCATCTCTCTATCATCTATGTATCTATCTACCTGCCTATCTATCTCTATCTCTCCCTCTCTCTCTCTCTTTCTATATATATATATGTGTGTGTGTGTGTGTGTGTGTGTGTGTGTATCATCTATAGATATAGATCTACCTATATCTATCTATATAGATCTATATCTATATCTATTTATAGTATCCATATCATTTATCTATTATCTATGTATCTATCTACCCATCTATCTATCAATATCTATATCTATATCCCTCCAATATCCCTCCATCTATTTATCATCTCTATCTCTCTATCATCTATTTATCATCTATCTCTCTATCTATCTATCTATATCTATATCCCTCCATTGGGGAAGCCGGGATGGCTCAGTGGGTTAAGCGCTCACTTTGCAGTGCCGGGGACCGGGGATCGAGTCCAGGCCCCAGCCCGTGCGGACCCATATGCTGAACTGGGAGCTCCCCCAGTTCAGTTCTCTCTCTGTCTCTGTATCTCTCTCTCTCTCTCTCTCTCTCTCTCTCTCTCTGTCATAAATAAATAAATAAATAAAAATATATTCATATCCCTCCATCTATTTATCTATCATCTCTATCTCTCTATCATCTATGTATCATCTATCTTTCTATCTATCTATATCTATATCCCTCCATCTATTTATCTATCATCTCTCTCTATCATCTACATATCATTTATCTTTTCTATCTATCTATCTATCTATCTATCTATCTATCTATCTATCTATCCTCTCTCTATCTAGTTATTAACCATGAGAGCATCCTGCTGCTCTCTAGCTAATACTGAAAGTCATTTCAGGCAACAGGATGAATACAGGCTGCATCATTGCTCCAAAGAAAAATGAACAGCCTTAGGCTGGCCATTATCATCATGCCAGAAAGGAAGAAAACCCACTCCAATGACTGCGGAGTCAACCCACAGTCTTGACAGCCTAGTCAGCTGCTGCCCAAGCACAGAGGTGCTCATCTACTTAACTTCAAATGTATGTATTAAAAGCTTCGTTTCACTATCATTTCTGAAGATGACATCTAATCAGGAACCAGCTGGGAGTGCAAAGACACAATGCCTCTTACGCTGGCATAGATGAAGATGGCATAGATCTTCATCTATTCCCCAGGACTGCTAAGTACCTTTGAGATGAGCAGATATTATCTCTCCTGGAGACAGCGTGAATGGCTGTCCAAGCTCCCAAGTACTTGAGAATGTTTAGAACAGCGGTGCCCAACCTTTCGGCTTCCCTTAGCCACATTGAAAGAAGAGTTGTCTTGAGCCACACACAAAATACACTAACCCTGACAATAGCTAATGATCTAAAAAAAAAAGAGAAAAAAAGTCACAAAAAATTTTGTAACGTTGTAAGAATCTATGTTGGGCAGCTATCAAAGCCATCCTGGACCACAGGTTGAACATGCCTGATTTACATCTTACTCTTAAGGTGCGACCTGTAGCCTGGGAAATGGACAACCCCCTCCAGGGTGCCAGGTGAGGTGCTTGACTGGTAACAAAGCAAAACAAAGAAAATGTATCCAGTGCCCAGCTACGCTGATCCCTATGACAGGGACCTGACCTTTTGCTAATTACAATATTATTATCATCTCATTTGCATTGCATTTGCTCCAAAGGGATGTTACCAAATTCTGCTCCCAGTAAGTGTAACTATGCTGGCTCGGAACTTCCTCAGCACAAGTCCTCTCAGAGCTCACCTGCACTTGCTTCTCAAGTGTGTATTCTCATGGAAAACGTGTGTGTGCTTTCCCGCATCTGTCTCACTCTGGAATTCTTTCTTGGGCATAAACAAGTGCCCTGTCACTGCTACTCAGGGTTGAGTCCCCCCTGGGACATCCAATGACACCCTGGCTCAAGTTGGCACACTGTAATACCGTAGCTTTCAACTCTCCACAGGGCCTAAGAGATGAGGTACCTGCGTGTAGACACTGAAACATTCTCAGGACGTTTGACTCCTCTCCACTCTCTTGCCATCCTTGTCCATTTGCTTACCAGATCATTTGACTCAGACTATTAGAAACTAGATTTTAAACCTGGATTTAGAGAAGATCAATCTTTCCTACTCCGTTCACTCACTGAACACATATTAGTACAAAGCTCACTGACTCAAGGAGGTAGTATAGAGATGGTGTGTATTCTGCAGCAGAATGCATAGGTCAAGACTGGGAGAGTTTTGGAGAAAGTTTTAGAAAGGCAATTCACTTTCGTTGCCTTCGTCTCACCTCAATGCCTTGTGTTTCTTCACATGGACCCACTTATTCTTCACCAAACACTCTTAGGGAGACCCTGTGTTTTATCTAAAGCTTGTGCTTTATCCTTAATTTCTTTAGACCTGGATGCTGTATTTGCCACTAACTGAACTCACCCTTCTCTGGCCTCCCACAGGCTCCTTGCTGGGCTTCCCACTTCTATTTTCTTTCTCTCTCTCCCCATCACTGTTTCTTTCCTTGGTAAATTCCTCCTTCCATTGTTCTGTCTGATCTCTTTATTTCTCTTACATCCTTGTTAGCCAGGGAGTGTCAGCATACAGTGGGAACTGTACTTTTAGGTAAAAAGGATGTGAGAAAAAGGAAGAAAGAAGGAAGAGCCAGAGACAGAGAATCAGTAGAAATTCAACCCAATTTTCCAACTGAGGATGCCTGAGTTCCTAGATTTTCTCTCCTATTCAGCTTCAGGTCACATAGAGTAGAAAAAGAATAGTGCGTGAGGAAGTCAAAGTACTGAGCTAGTCTCTTTTTCTACTCATTTCAGTTCCAAGGAAACAGAAGACAAAAGAAATGACTGTGTGACTGGGTTTACTATTTCAGTAGAATTTTAGAACCGAAATGGACCACCCCCCTCACCTTGGGGGCTAATCAGTCCTTTCGGTGTTCATTTCTGTGTGATCGTCCTTCAGCACATTATGCAATTCTCCAAATCCATATTCCTCTACTCTGACTGCACATTTCCTTTTGCTGTTTTGCAAAGAGCTGTCTTTATCTAGAAGGGGAAACTGGCCATACTACAGACCACATGAATGACCTGTCCTGGAATCTACGCTCTGTGGCCAGAACCCCACCAGAGTTCTCCAGGGCAGGCCCACCTGTGCTGACATGGCCTGATAATGGTTGAGTGGGCCCTCAGCATCCCAGATCTATCCGTATGTGTGCCCCTCCCTGACTTCCTTTCTCTTGAACTTGTTTTGAGCCAAGGGTGGAGGAAAGCTGCCAATACCGCTATCCGTCGTCACATTATTCTCAAAACTGAAGAAGTCACGCAGCCTGCACGAGACCCTCAGAAGGAGACATTGGCAAGTCTTGAGATAATACAGTTCCTTATCACTGCAGCTTTTACCCACACGGGGATTTCTATCAGCTACATTGGCTTCCCTCTGCATTAATACATTATTTCTGGCAAGAAAGCCAAGGATTGTTAAGCTGATGTGTGGCCCTACTTTACTTCTAAGTAATTCCACCTGGACTGGATTTGGGATGATTCATACAAAAAAAAAAGCCAAAAGTATCTTGTCTCTTAACAAAATATGTGGGCTCTGGAATGAACTGACGGTCTGATTTTAGCATGAGAGAAACTGGCAGCATTAGCTCAATGTTTTTAGGGGTGTGTTCATTTTCATCTCCTGTGAGACTAGTTACCACAAGCTTGTTCAACCCGTGGCCCAGGGCATCTCTGAATGTGGCCCAACACAAATTCGTAAACTTTCTTAAAACATGATGAGATTATTTTGCAATTTTTTTTGGTTCTGTTTTGTTTTGTTTTTTTAGCTCATCAGCTATCATCCGTGTCAGTGTATTGTATGTGTGGCCAAAGACAAGCCTTCTTCTTCCAAGGTGGCCCAGGGAAGCCACAAGGTTGGACACCACCCCCCTCACCCACCGCCTTGTAATGCCAGGCATTTATTGGTGATAATATTGTTCATTGATTGTGAATAAAGAGAGTTTGTTTCTTAAATCTTCTACATGTGCCTCATTATAAAATGTTGCTTGAGGGTTTGAAGAGTTCTTTACAAGCTAAAATTAGAAATCACTCTGATTGGAATAAAGAACAGCTTTCTTTAGTTCAACAATAATTCCTTGTATTGAAACATATTTCCGTTCATGTAGTAATAGAAACTTTAATATGAAGATTCATGTAATCGATCCTAACCCTTAAATTAGAAAGCAGGAGAGGATGCTATTTATAACCACGGCCTTCTATTATCTCTGAACCATACAGGAATATTACCAGAGAAAGAAACTAGATTAAGATGAGTCACCAAACCCTTCCTAGTTTGTCCAAATATATAGTTTGCTGGATATTTAGATAAATTCATGTTAAAATATATTCATAACATCCCCATTAAACTAGAAATATGGTCGATAGTGAATTATCCCTGTTAAACTAGAAATATGGTTGATAGTGAATTATCCCTGTTAAACTAGAAATATGGTTGAGATTTGGTTTCCTGGCAATTGTCCTCAGTTTGGCTCAAATAAGTCTGTAAAAAATTGGAAATCAAGATAAGGCTAGTCAAGGTCACTGCAGATCAAATATAGACCAACAGGGGCTGTTACAGATAACCAGGGGTATTTAGACTTTGAGGGACTGTTTTCAGGGGATCACGTGAGGCCCCAGGGCAATGAGTAGAATCGAGAGGCCACATTGGAAGCAAATACGCTGCTATCTGCTTTGATGTTGGTGTTGAGTCCTTTGTCCAGAAAGAAAGCACTTAGGATGAGTGTGGTCTACTGAGTTTTAAACGACCAGCACGCAAGCTATGCGTCAAACCCACACACTGCACCTCTCTCTCACACCTCCCTCCCCACCACATTTACTGCGGATAAACTCTGATTATCAGAATAACCTTCCATGACAGGGGAGGAGAAATCTCACACACCAAGAGGAACAGGTGGTTGAGAATCATCACATGGTTCAAGCAAAACACAAAAACCAAAGGCGCTCCCTCCTGAAAATAGAGGTGCCTTAATGGACAGAAGAAACTTTAAAAGAATGACCATTTATCTCTTCAGGGAGATTGGAGATCATGAATTTAGGTTAAAAAAAAAAGACAAAATACCAGAGATTACAGATGTTTAAAATATGAATATCTGGGAAGCCAGGATGGCTCAGTGGGTTAAGCGCTCATTTTGCAGCCCTGGGGACCGAGGATCGAATCCCAGCCCCAGTCTTTGTGGACCCATATGCTGAGCTGGGGAGTGCCTCCAGTTCAGTTCTCACTGGGGCGAGACCCCGGCCCAGTTCCTGTCCTGTGCAGCCCCGCCCACCCGTGGAAAGAAACTATGTGGAAAAACCAATGATGTGCAACTGTGGAGACTGTTCTGGGCCCTCCCCCTTCTCTCTGTCTCTGTCTCTGTATCTCTCTCCCTCTCTCTCTCTCTATCAAAAACAATAAAAATAAAAATAAATCTTTAAAATACGATTATCAAAAATAAAATGAGCAAAAAGATTAAATAGTAGAATGGAACAAAATCATGAAATTAGAGTGTAGAGAAAGTATAAAACAAAGGTTAAGAAACACGAAGGATAAAAGGAAAGATCAGAAAGACTACATATAAAAAATAACCAAGTAATTATTTAAAATATCCCAAAGCCTTAGAGAAACACATCGTCAGTTAAAAATGGTCCACCAAGAAGTCACAAGTTAAATGTTTGACAAACTGCCCCATATTCCCAAAATAGCATCCTACAATTTTAAAGCACAGTGAAAACTGACAAGTCAATTTTAATTAAGAAAAAATTTACTTTTGGGGACAAAAAAAGGGGCCACACAGTAACCCTGACCTGCTCAGGGGAGGGCAGCGTGGTGGCCCCACTAACCCAGAGGCCAGAAGGGACCACGCAGGACGGTCTGAACATCAACTCACAGCGGGTCGTGGCCGGAGTCACGTCCTGGGCCTGTCGCTTCCTCGGCGAAGGTCAGTCTTTACCTTGAGTGAGTCTGTAGTGTCCTCCTGCCTCTAGGATGACAGACCCTTGGAA
>PVKE010042312.1:0-12500 GCA_004027555.1 Craseonycteris thonglongyai
ATAATAAAATAAATAAATAAATAGTATGAAAAAAAAAAATTGGGAGTTATACACAGGAGTAACCCATGTATTGACTTATTATATTAATGTTGGGTTAGAAAAATTGGGGTTGTCTTAAACATGAGAGTGTCTTATACATGCAAAAATAAGGTATATTCCCAAATGTATCACATCTATCTGGAAATTTATTTATTTATTTATTTATTTATTTATTTATTTATTTATTTATTTATATTTTAAAGATTTTATTTTATTGTTTGAAAGAAGGGGGGGGAGAGAGAGAGAGAGAGAGAGAGAGAGAGAGAGAGAGAGAGAGAGAGAGAGAGAGAGAGAGAGAGAGAGAGAGAGAGAGAAGGAGAGAGAGAAGGGAGGAGGACCTTGCACAGTCTCCATAGTTGTTCATCATTAGTTGTGCATAGTTTCATTCCACACAGGTGGATGTGGGGCCGTGTAGGGGTGGGAGCTGAACCAGGGGCCTCCTGCATGGGAGGATAGAATCTTCACCTCAGTACCATTTGACAGTTAGTTACCAGTTGCACCACAGTTCAGCATGTGGGTTTACATGGACCAGGGCTGTGAATTAAACCCCAGACCTCATGTTTGCGAGGCAAGCTCTCAACCGCTGAGCTATCCCAGCATCCCATTCATTTTTTTTTTCAAATAAGAATTTACTATATCGACATATTACATTTTTTTCCACTTATTAGTTTATGAATATTTGAATTTTTTCCACTTCTTGGCTACTTGATTAATGCTGCTATGAACATTCTCACATGTGTATTGATGTAGGTAATACATATTTTATTTCTCTTGGAATTATATGTAGGAGTGAAATTGCTGGATCATGTGGTAAATTTCTGTTTAACTTTTTAAAAAACTTCCAAATTGTTTTCATGTTTTTGTTTTTTTTTTAATTCTTTAACTTTGGTTTATACATGTGTCTAAACAACACTATTTACACTATAGGAAATATATCTTTTAATGTGTGAACCCCCCTGCAATAGGATTTTTCTGCATATTCTTGCTTTTTGTTTTGCTTTATTTCAGTTTTGAAATACGGTGATTTAATTAAGATTGCCTTAAATATATGGAATGGGAAAGGCATTAATTGTTGTTATAATAATTTTTTTTATTCAGGAATGAAATACACTTTCCCATTTGTATGAGGTCTTCACCTAGACTTGTCTCACATCTAGTTTTGTGTCTCTCAGAAGTATATGTTTTAGGCTTTTGAGTCTATCTGAGTCTCTTCTGTTTTGTCACATATTCTAAATGTAGTTTTCTCTTCCATTACATCTTGTAACAAGTTGTTGTTTTTATTATAAAGGCTATTGATTTTTATGTTGATTTTATAATTTGCTACTTTGCTCCATTTATCTTGTTGTTTATAGTACAATTCCCATTGACTGTTGGGTTTTATGGATCTACAACAGTATCATCTGAAAAAAAATTCTGTACCTTTTTTTTCAATTTTTATGCTTCTAGTTGCTTTCTTTTTTCTAATTGAATTGGATAATATCTCCAATAAAATCTAAGTAATAGTGGACATAGTGGGTATCCTTACTTTATTTGCAGCATTATCAAGAAAGACTATCATTCCCCTTTGAAAAAGATATAGTTTTGAGGATGAGGTATCCAACAATTCTCATTTTATGAAAATACATTCTCCTATAGAACCAGTTGGACCTGTTTGTTCAGATTGGTTTTGTGCTCTGTAATAATTTTATTTCTTTTCTGGCCTTTTTAGACTTCTGTTTTTAGTGAGGAACAATTTTATTAAGTTGTATTTTTCTAGAAAATTATGCATTTATTCTATTTTCAAAGTAATTTATTTAAAAAATGTTATCCAGTTCAGTAGTTATTTTGCCTTTGTTATTTAAAACAAAAACAAGAAGTTTCTCTATCTGAATCCTTTCCCCTAAACTACATCCTACCTTTTATTTCCTTTATTAAGTCAGCTAATAGTTTGTATAATTTTGTCAACCTTTTTCATGATCAGTTTTACTATATTTTATATTTATACTGTAACATCTTTACAAATAAAATCACTGAGTAAACAAAATACAGAAAAATTATTTTAATACTGATACTATAAGAGAGGTGAACACAGAGTAATTAGAATAATTGGATCTAAAGTTCAAGTTAAGGGAGCTTCACATTTTGTCTGTATTAAGAACAAAGTTTTGATAGGGAACGTGGTTAGGATTTGTCACATGTGTTGCTGATAACTAAAATTTATCAACTTCCATTCTGTTTAAATGTGAATGTTAGAGGATATAGTCAAAGGTGGAAGTCCTAATAGTCTGATGTACCTGGTTAGTTATCAATAAATTTATATTAAAAGGGTATGTTCTTTAAAAAGTAAGAAATCTATAAAATCTGTTATTTTCTGTACAGCATTCATAAATTGAAAGTGAAAGAACTATGCTATGTTATAAAAATCTGTTTATACTGAGCATTATCTCTGACCAAGCCCTAGTACTGCTTTGAGGTCCACAGTAAAAATTTCAACTCTTGGGGATCCTGGGGTGGTTCAGTGGATTAAGCACTTGCTTTGCATCCTCCTAGGCCTGTTGTGCTCTATGGAAGTAAGAGCCCCTACCACCTCTTTGATTTTACCTTTTCTTTTCTCATTCTGTTCCAGGGGTCACAGTCCATCTCAATTAAAGAAAAATGTTTCATACATCTTGAGTTTTTATTTTATTATGTTGAAAAGAGAAAGTTTAATAAGATAATAAATGTTCATTTAGCAGTCATTTGCTGTCTTGTTGGTGTTTATACAATTTTCTACTAGGTATAATTAGATAAATAATGGAATTGAAGTAGACTTCCTGCCCTTCCTGAGTTCATTATATAGTTAGAAGTTTAGACATGATTAAATAAACAAAGATAATTAAAATAAGCATGGAATAACCTCTTGCTGACTGTGATATAGAATGCTGTGGAAACACAAAATAGCCATGGTCAGAATTAATGCAGAATTCACCAGATTTATTGGAGAAGATGTCTTGAAGTAGTTTCAAGGAACTCAGATGTGAGTAGGTGGAAATTGTCACCTAGCCTATGTCAAGAATAAGCAAATATGGAAAATAAATGAAGGTCCAAGGATGAATAGAAGATTTTCAAGTAAGCCGAGTTCAGATATAGCTTAGTTGTATGCTTTTAAATACTGTTAAATATGTATGTGTGTGTGTGTGTGTATATATATATATATATATATATAACACAAGTATTATAATTCAGCAAATTTCAAGCTTATTTCATAAGTGCTAAAAAAACTAGTTTCAATGATAATTATCAGGTTTCTACAATGTGATTAGTTTTATTACATGACAATAGATTATATTCATGTATTTTTCTCTGATTGCACCAGTTGTCAGTATATAAATGACATAAAAATAAGAAATTAGGAGTTTCTGGAATAGCCAAACAGGTTGAGTGCTTGCCATGTAACTGTGAGGTCTGGGATCAATTCCCGAACCAGGCTCATACAACCCATATGCTGAACTGTGGCACAACTGATAACCACTGGGATGGTGGCAAATGTCCTTGCCTTCCAAGCGAGAGGCTTCTAGTTCAGTTCCACCCTGTGTGGCCCCACATCCACCTGTGTAGAATGAAACTATGTCACAACTAATGACATACAACTATAAAGACTATCCTGGGCCCTCCCCTCTTCTCTTTATCTCTCTTTCTCTCACCTTCTCTCAAACAATAAAATACATCTTTGGAAAAAAAAAATGTATTCCTCTTCCTCTGATTCCAGGTCAGATAAAATAAGATGAGTGTTGGGGTGGAAGGGTTTCCCTAGCAATGGACCATTGAATCTTCATAGGATATATTCTAAAACACAGTAGTGATGCAAAGCACAAAGTTTGAAAGTGAAGCAGTCAAAAGTTTCAGTGGATATCGATGGAAATTAATTCAATCTAGTATACATTGTCCAGCAGAAGTAATGCCCCTTATGAATATTACAAAATCATAAGAATGTAATTCTGTAACATAACAATATCACACTCAAACACGCTATATTACTTAAGAAGGGGTGTTGCCTCCTCCAGACCCTGTATGTGGGCAATGATATCTTTCTCTAGTAAATAATGACAAGAGCAGACCCAAATGAAAAAACATAATAATAAGATTGCTTTCTCAGGGTCCCCCTCACTATTAACTCAGAAACTATTGAGTCACATTGAGTGTTTCACTCTAAATTTTAAATTTAAGAAATTATTTTGCAATTTTTTTCCTGTTAAACAAACAAGTAATAGTTTATGCATTCAAATGTCTAAAATGAAGAAAATAAAACAAAACATGTTATTAAATTTAAATGCCTCTTAAAGGACTGAGTTACTGCTCTGTAGTTTTTTTAAAAATGGTTAACTTCTTATAATGTTTTCAGATTCCTTGCCCACTGCTTTAGAAACAACTGTTCATAGATACATTTTTCAGGAGTTAAAGCATATTAATAGTCTATGTACAAAATTTAATATAAGTACTTTTCTAAGCAAAATTTTGTGAAATACTAGAAATTTAAAAATTAATTCGTATGAATTTTAGAAAATACATTTGATTTTGCCTTTTAAAAAATGTTAAGCATTTAGGTTGTGGGGTAAGCTTTTATTTTTACACATTTAGTATAACTTATTAGGGCAAGAGACAATTCCTCTGATGCTAGTTACTGCCATGCTTCCTTGAGAACCCTGCATCCTATTGTGAAGATAATAGAAATATAATAATTTGGTGTGTACTGCTCCACTTATCTTCACAAAACATTACCATTACTATGGCATTAAAGTAAGCAAGAATTGACTTTTATTGCATTTATATTTATATTCTTTTATATATTTATATTGCTTGTTTATTACAATATGTACTATGTTAATATTGTATTAGCTTTCCTCAAAATAAATATCACAACCTTTTCTCTTTTTAAAGCTATTTTTAATATGAAAATTGTAAGAAAATCCATACACCAGAAATGTCCTTTCATGATAAAGTCAATACTTAATGGAATAAGTAGATAGGGCAGGTTTGTCATTTTTGCACTCTTATTTCCTTCCAGCCCTTAAAGGTGTGTTTGGCACAGAGGAAGTGCCAAAAATCTATTTAGTGAAAGAACAAATGACTGATAATACAATAAAAATGTGTGCTTATAGTTTTATAATTAAAGAATAAGATATAAAAGCTAGTGAGCTAATATTTTTGAAGACTTATAAAGTATTTTTTTTACATACCTAGGTATAATGAATGATAAGACATAATATTTTATTGAAATCTCATTATTTTAGAGACCCATTTATTCATTTACCATACTAATGTCTTTATATGTAATTTTTTGACTCAGTTTTCTTAGTTTTCTGCTAGAAAAGAACCCTTATTACTAAACATGGAGCATCTGGTTCAATGTAACAAAGAAACAAAAACTCATGAACACTCTCCATAGTTTAGTGGTTACCTGACGGGTAAGAGAAGAGAGAAGTGGTAGAGGAGGGAGAGGGCATCAAATACATGGTGATGGAAGGAGAACTAACTCTGGGTGGTTAGCACACAATACAATATATAAACAACGTAATGTAGAATTGTACACATGGAACCTATGTCATTTTTACCAACCAATGTCACCCCAATAAATTTAACAATTAAAAAAAAAACTTGGGAAAGCTGGGATTGCTCAGCGGGTTAAGCGCTAGCTTTGAAGCCCTGGGGACCGAGGATCGAATCCCGGCCCCGGCCCATGCGGACCCACATGCTGAACTGGGGTGTGCCCCCAGTTCAGTTCTTGCCGGGACCTATGTGGGAGGCTCCCGGCCCAGTTCCTGCCCTGCGCAGCCCTGCACCCACCTGTGGAGTGAAACTATATGGAAAAACTAATGTCAACTATGGAGACTGCTCTGGGCCCTCCCCCTTCTCTCTGTCTCTCTCTGTCTCTGTTTCTCTCTGTCAAAAATCAATAAAATGAATCTTAAAAAAACAAACAAACAAACAAACAAACAAACAAAAATCTATGGTTTTGTCTAAAATTTTATGATTTTACTACTATCCCATTAATAAATGTCCATAAGAGAAACCTTTTGACAACAGCAACTTTTTGTGTTCACTTTTAAGGGAGGGTCAGAAAAGTTTTTTTGTTTTTTATTTTTTTTTTTCTTGAGAATGAAGTTGTAGACATTTTAATGTTTGCCAAGTGTAAGCCTTTGTAAAAGTGAACAAACTTTTAAATAAACTCAAGGCATTTAATACCAACCCTTACAAATAAATGTCTACATGCATAGCCTGAGTTATATAAGGTTGACTCTGAGAGAGAGAGAGAGAGAGAAAGAAGGAGAAGGAGAAAGAGAAGGAGAAGGAGAAGGAGAAGGAGGGACCTGAGCAGTCCCCACAGCCACACATCATCAGTTTCGACAGTTTCATTCTACACAGGTGGACTTGGGACCACACAGGGTGAGAATCGAATTGGGGGTCTTCCATGTGGGAAGCATGGACCAGTTCAGCATATGGGTCTGCACAGGATTGGGCTGGAACTTGATTCCTGGACCCTGCAGCTGCAAGACAAGCAAGCACTCAACCTGCTGAGCCATCCCAGCAGCCCCAAGGTTGACTCTTTACAAAACAATTTTGAATTATGCAGGTCCGCTTATATGCAGATTTTTTTCAGTAAATATACAGTCTGTGTCAATCCTCCATATTGTTGGGTTTTGAATACATAGATTCAACCAACCACAGATTGAAAAACAGTATTTTTGATTCCTGATTGGAAAGTCATAGGTGCAGAGGGCCATGCATATGCATTGTCCTACACCATTTTATATAAGAAATTCAGTATCCACAGATTTTGGTATTCGTGGGGTTCCTGGAACAGTCCACAGTAGATAATGAAGGACTACTCTAGTTAAGTTTTGGAAGAATCAAGTGATATACATGGATTTTCAACTGCATGAGGGTTGGTGCCCCTAACCCCATGTTATTAAAGGGTTAATGGTACTTATTTCATTAAAAAGTCACGATCACTTGAATAATATATAAGTGACTACAGAATAATATTGGTTACTAAAGGCCAAAGAATAACATTAGGGTTGCTCATTTGTAGGCCCATATGGGCCTAAATTTACCTCATGGAGCTAAAGATTTATTAGTTACTGTTTGTCTTGAATTTTGTAATCATGTTTTGAAAGTATACAAAATTTACAAGACACAATGAATAAAATATTGTTCTGTACTATAACAAAGCAGCTTCGAAAAATGGGCTCACCACACAAAGGAAAATGTACCAACTATATTTTATTTTAAAGAAAAAAAGGTGTCACATGGGCTATGCAGAGAAAATATTTGTACATTCTTCTATTTCATCTTGTTTCTAAAATATAAATTATGGAAACATTATCCAATTGTACAGATTTCCTATACAGGATTTCAGTCATAATCTAGTAATTAAGAATAAATCAGGGAAAGCCGCGATGGCTCAGCAGGTTAAGCGCTCGCTTTGAAGCCCTGAGGATCGAATCCCAGCTCCGGCCCAGACGGACCCACATGCTGAACTGGGTGTGCTTGCTGAATGCGGTAAGGCCCCAGTACAGTTAAAAAAAAAAAAAAGAATAAATCAATCATTTGGATTTGGTTAGTTAACTAGTATTTAATCAATGATATTCATTAGTTTTTGTTTATTTACACATGTGACAGATATCTGGGGCATACTTATGAATTACCAAGCATTGTGCTAAACAAATATTTGTAAGAGATTTTACAGCAGACACCAAGAAAAAGTAATACTTACAATGAAGCTATATGTTGAAAAGGAATTAAATATGCAAATAGATAGAGAGATAGGCTGTTTTGTGTAAACAGGACAAAATACACAAAGGTTCTCCTAGGCTAGGGAGTTAAATGAAAAAGGTACTTTTCAAGAAGTAAATGTAGTTCAAAATGGATGATACAGGTATTTAAGGCCATAAGGATAAATCTAAAATTCACCAGGCAATCTTGATGGCTTCAAAACTTAAAAAGAATGAATGTGGAAAATTAATATACTGCTGCACCATGAAAAAGGGAAAAACTATATTCTACAGGCAGGTATATACTTTGAAGGGTACTCTTTAATACAGTAAAAGTAAATAAGTATTAAAATAAAGAAATGAATTTTTCTAAGCAAATTTTGTTTAGTTAAGATATAGTTGTTCATTTATTATAAATATTGTGTAGAAGAGTAGATTTCCCTAAAAGTATTCCTTCAGAAAGGAAATATGTATCAAATATTTGGGTCATTGGGAAAACTAATTTATGTCCCATTTGGGGATTTTACAGTGAATTTGATTTTCTCTACACTGGAAAGCAAACACTTTAGTACAATTTAGAACCATAATCAATATTCACTTCTTCCTAAGTGATTACCATTAAATCTTTCTAATCCTGTTATTGAATGATTGGATTGCAACAGGCCTTTAAAGATTATTTTATCTAAATTCTTTGTATTGTATGTGGAAAAAAAAGCCAGTAGACATAGTTAAACTCTATCTTTTCCTCTCAGTATTATATAGGTAAACTAGATAAATAAAAATTATAGTTATTTAAGATGCACAATGTGATGTTTTAATATATGTATGCATTGTGAAATGATGACCACAACCAAGCTAATTGACATATCTGTCTTCTCACACAGTTACCTTTTTGTTCTGTTTTGTGGTGAGAACACTTGAGATATATTCTCTTAGTAAATTTTCCATATTTTATTTTAGTTTTAATGTTTTTGATGTTTGATTTTTCTAGCCAGATTGCACACATGTTGGGAATAATGACTGGTGCTCTATATATGTGAGGGACAAAGGCTATAAAGTGTGTTCAGGCAAGACAGGAGGATGTGTTCATAGATCACATAGATCAATTAGCATAATTCTTGGCCTGAACACTAGGCTGCTGACTTCACTCTCACTCTTCCCCTAATAGTCTTTGTCTTCCTAAGAAACATGATTAGAACTGAAAAATTCTTAATTATTATGAGAAAATACAGAACAAAGTTACATCTTTTATTGATGGCAAATTATACTTAAGAACTGATTCTTTGGAGTTCGTAGTTTCTAATTTGTTTCAATGCTGATAGTAGCTATGCTTGGCAAAGAAATAGGAACAATTAAAATACAGAGAGATAAGCAGAAATATGAACAGGACTCTTTGGGAACACAGATGGAGGTCACCAATTAGACAAGGTTTGAGGAGCAAACAAGGGAAATCGTTATTGCGTTACAATTGAAAGTAGCAGATAAGCTGCCCACATGACACTTAACTTTTCTCTTTTTAATAAAATTTACCTGACTAAATTATAATTGTTTATGTGCCTGTCCATCTCCTCTTAAAGGCAAGAATCTGCTTTATCTTTATTTTCTCAGATTTTATTTATAGTGCAGTGCCTTGCCTTTAGGAAACTTTCAAAATCTGTTGAATGGAAAGAAGAAGTTAAAGAAGGAGAGAGAAATGTACAAAGTAATGAAAGTAAGTGAAAGAAACTATATCAGGCAGGAGTAGGAGGTTTTTTGTTGTTGTTTGTTTGTTTGTGTTTTAATTTTTACTCCAGGAAGCAGTCTAATCTTCTAGTCCTCTAGCACCTTGTCAGTCAGGCAAGTATTTCCTTATTTTTCTGGTATAAAGAAACACATTTTGTGGTAAAATGCTTAAAGCAAAGTTTCATTGACCTTTGGTGATTATGTTGCCTGCTAATTTAGGGTCAAAGACCCCAGCCATTCACAAAGTGGGGGTATATCTGAGGGAATTATTATAATACAACCCTGCATGTAACTAAACAGATATATGATTAATGTTTGGCTGGTGCTTTATATTATACTTACAAAATACTTACAAGCACATAGTTTTATCTCAGCAGGTGACAGTGTACATTTTCTGTGGGTGGAGGCTTAAACGAGGGAGAGTGCTCATAGGCATTTGTGTTTTGCTTCTCAATATCAATTTTCCCTCCTACTGGAAATAGTTTTCCAAATTTTCTGTGAGAAACCATTTCTCTGCTTCTGATGTTTGGGTAGAATTTTGTCCAACACCAGTTGTATTGGCTTAAATCAATTGGACTATCCATCTGGTCATGCCACAATAATTGGTTCAGAATAGGGCAAGTAGCACATTCAGAACTAAATTGATCAAAAGAAGCATTTGCTGGGGCTTCTGAAAAGGAAATCCTTTCAATGTCTGTGGAATGTGACTTTGGGAGACTGGGATTGCTGAAATCAACTGATTGTCATGGAAGGAGGAAGAAGCTTAATGAAGATTTGGAAGAAAGAGACTTGTGAAGCTATCTTCAAGACCTGGCTTAACTCTTAACTTCAAGTACAGGCAAACCTACCCATAATCTTTTCAGGTCTATGAACCAATACATTTCTTTTTAATACAGTGAGACAGGATTTCTCCCAATTACAAGTAAAAGATTTCTTAATGATGCAGGTAGTAAACTAGGAATTATAACACCAGTGTTTGAGACAATAATCTTGCCACTAGCTAACTGTACTTGGAAACAAGTCAACTCCATGGTTGAGAAAACTGATTTAAAAAGAAAAAAAAAAAGTGGGGGCAGGGATAATATTTCCTATTTCAAAATAGTTTTGTGAGTCTCAATAGAAACATTGTATGTGAAAATACTTTTAAAGAAGCACATTAATAAGCAAATAAATATGAGGAAATATTAATAACTCATAGGATGAGCATGACTTTTTAGCTTCTTACTATTAATGAAAGTGAGGTACAAAAACTAGATCATAGAAAGTTAAATTAAGATATGGTATTTTACCTTTCTATCCAAGTTTCTCTCTGCCACCCTGTGCTGTTGGTAAAAATGTAAAATAAATTTCAAAATTATATTTTGTTAATGATGGTCATGTCTCATTAATTATTATATACATCTCTCTTGATACTCCTGCATTCAGAGTTACCCATATGGCCTTTGATTGAACAGACATGACCTTATATTTCAATGTCAAGTCTTCAGTTACAGAGAGACATGATTTGAAGCAGCCAAATTTCCTTTTTACAAACAGTAATTCACATTTAGGCTATTCAAAATACTCTTGGGGTTAGCACATTAAAGAAGGCATTACCAAGATTAAACATTGTAAAGTGCTTGCAAATATGGGATACTTGCTAGGTGGCTAAACAGATGCAATTAATTATAGAATGCTGGGGAAAACTCAGGAGTGGAATGTATTAAGAGAGAATACTTTTCATTCACTGTCTGCTAGTCTTAGTTCAGAAATAAACCAATTTCTTTAAAATAATATCTTGCTAGAATGTTGGCTGTATTGCAAACTAAGATATTACCTTAAGATTCTTTACCTATGCCTAGTGTCCTTGTCCACCGCACTGACCTATCCCTCATCCCACTGAGAAGGTATACATCTGCAGGAAGTAATTGGAGGTCCCTATGAATAATTTCAAAGGGAAGCAGAACTTTAGGACTGTGAAATTCAGGAACAAAATGGTCAGTCCTTGGAGAACCCATGTAAGGACCACAGTTGTACCTATGGGACAACTTGGGTTGAGACAGGTAACCGGGCTGATACCTCAGAAACTCAGTTCTAAAATAAAGTGAGAGAAGTAAGGGAATGGCATGACCTCCGACCTAAAAGCAAGAGCCCATTATCAGTATTGTATGTGTTCCTCAAGGGGAAGGATGGCGTGTTATTCAGTCCTGCCTTTCAGAATCAAGCATATTACTTTACGTGGTAGTGAACCTTGTGTAAATTAGCTAAATAAGTACACTGATGTGGCAATGGGGTGAGCACTGTAGTAGAAACCCAAGGTCCTGGGGTCAAAAGCTTGGATCTCCTCTCCTGAAGCAAGGTATAAGAGATAATCCCTAGAGCCTAGGTATAAGAGATAATGACTAGAACCTCCATATTTTGCTAAGGCTATTTTTTGGTTTTAAGCCTACCATGGCTTAAGGACAGAAAGCAGACTAAGGCTGTGCGAGAGACTGTCAATGGAGTCCTTTGTGAGAGACCAGGGGAATGCCTGGGAAATGAGGAAAGGGCCTGAAAGTTTGCTCGATAAAGCCTTTCTCAATGTTCCCTTCAAAAGTAACCCACTCCTTTAAATTTTATTTGTAGCATTTTTATAATACTTAGTAGATTGTGTCTTATATTTCCAATGCTCATGATATATTATTTCTGGTAACTATAATCTACTTGAAAATAAGACTCATGTCTAGTCTATCTGTCAAAAGCACAGTACCTCAACATGATTCCTTTCATATATGGTAGTTAGTTATCAATGAATGTTGGTTGAATGGAATTAAGACCCATGTAACCAATTTACTAGTCTTATATGGCAATGGTGTATGAACAAGAATCATGCAGAGAGGTATTAAATATGCAGCCCTGGCCTCTTTACCTGATTCTGATGCATTCAATTAATTTGGGGATTGTGCAGGGTTTTAATAATCTCGTCCCACTCCAGATGATTCTGACATACATTCCTGGTTAAAAATCACTACTTTTAATAAGTGGGAAAGA
>PVKE010042313.1:0-13805 GCA_004027555.1 Craseonycteris thonglongyai
GGAAAGGTTTTTTCTTCTTTGCGAGCATGTGAGAAATTTTGAAAGAAGCAATGGTTGCCTTTTTAGATTTTTCCACATGTCTAGTGAAAACAGTCTGTTGAGTAGTTAAACTTAATTTTAGTTGATTTATTTTTTTCTTTCTTCAGATTTAAGTGGATAATTCGTATCAAAAGTGGTATGACTTGTCTGAAAGTGACGTCCAACATTATGTTTTTTCAGCACTGCAATACTACTGCCACACAACAGGCAAATGCATTTACCTTTTAAATTAATGAAACAATATGATTCCTCCCAGTCTGTGTTAAAATTATAGGTTTGTTTTCTCTTATTTGGTCCACTCATTTTAGGACTAAAAAAATAAAAATAAAAATAGTTATAGAACTACAATATCATGTCAAATTGCCCCCATAATAATAGATTACCTACCTCGCTTTTAGTTCATTTAAAATCGAATATATCAAAACACTGTGATCCTAGCTAACCGTCACAACCCGATCAGTCCAGCAACCGCCATCAAAATGGCAACTTCACGTCTCCTGGTTGGGTGGAGGAGAGTTTAAAGAGTGCAGCGGCTAAACAAGACGTGACATGTACAAAGGCGAAAGCTAGGGAAAAACTTATACATACGATATCGCAAACATACCAACGAATATAATAAACCTGTGTAGATACTCAAACAATATTTTAAAATTCTAACAAATGTAAAAAAATAAATTATAGTTTTACTTAGTGTTTATGAAAATCTTCTGATGCAGTCAAATAATGGCGGGAGCACACACATCAGGCCACGGGCGCTATGGCACCTGCGGACATGGAGTTGGGAATCCCTGCTCTAAACAATATAGTAATCATGTCTACATGAGTTATTGCAGTTACTCCTTCATTATCTTTTCAATCCATTCTTCTAAACCTCAAACAATTTATTCTATGAGGCCAGTATTACCCTGACACCAAAACCAGGCAAACACATTCCAAGAATGTAAAATTACATGACAATGTCCCTTATGAACATAGATATTGAAATCCTCAATGAACTAGCCAACTGACTTGAACAATATATAAAAAGGATTATATACCATGACCAAGTGGTATATGAGGGCTGTCTAGAAAGTATGCAGCCATGTAATATGAAAAACAAAGGAATTTATGGCTGGATTATTTCCAGACAGCCCTCATATATTTCTTGGAATGATGGGCTAGTTTAACATATGAAAATCAATCTATGTAACCCATATTAATAGAATAGAGGATGCTACTACATAATTTTATCTCAACTGATGCAGAGAAAGCTCTTGAGAAAAATTCAACTTCTTTTCATAATGAAAATATTCAACAAATTAGAAATAGAACATCTATAGAAAACCCACAAATAGCATTATACTTAATGTGAAAGAGCAAATACTTCTCCTTTAAGATCAGGAACAAGTAAAGGATGTCTACTCTTGTTATTTCTATTTAATATTGTACTAGATATTCTAGCCAGGGCAATCAGTCAAGAAGAAAGAAATATCATCAAGTTAGGAAGATGCAGTAAACTATCTCTATTTATAAATCATGAATGATGTGATTTGTATATGTAAAGTCCTCCACAAAAACAAAGAAATAATAAATGAGTTTTGCAAGGTTCTAGAATACAAGATCAATATAGAAAAATCAATGATATTTCAATATACTAGCCATAATCAATTTGCAAGTAAATTACTGAAACAAGTCCATTTATAATAGTATCCAAAAGAATATAAACTTAAGGATATACAAGGACTCTGAAAAGTATCCAGTCATGTAATATGAAAAATAGAGGCATTTATGGATTAATTTTTTCCAGACAATCCTCATGTAAGACTCATATATACAAAACTCTAAAACATCACTGAAAGAAAATAAAGAAGGCATAAATAAATAAATAAATAAATAAATAAATAAATATTATCACATTCATAAATTGGGAGACTTAATATTGTTAAGAGTACAATATACCACAGACTGACAGATTTATTACAGTCCTTATATAAATCCCAGTTTCCATTGTTTTTTTTTAGAAATTGACATGTTGATACTAATAGCCAAAACTATTTAGAAAAAGAAACAAAGTTAAATGATGTGTAATTCCTGATTTCAAAATTTATTAGAATCAAAACACTGTGGTGAGAAGCCTGGATGTCTCAGCGGGTTAAGTGCTTCCTTTACAGCCCTGTGGACCGAGGATCGAATTCTGGCTTGGGCCTGTACAGACCCACATGCAGATCTGAGGTGTGCTGTCCATGTGGGAGGCCCCCAGTTTGGTTCTCACCCTTTGGTTTGGACCCTGGATTGAGGGTATGTGCCTCCCATGCAGGAGGCCCCCAGCCATTTCCACCCTGCTCGACCCCTGCCCACCTGTGTGGAATGAAACCATGTTGAAAACTGATGATGTACAACTATGGAGACTGCTTTGGGCTCTCCCCCTTCTCTCTGCTCTTTGTCTCTGTTGTTCTCTGTCTCTGTCAAAAACAATAAAATAAATTAAAAAAAGCAAAACAAAACACTGTGGTACTGGCATAAGGATAGGTATATCACACAAAAAATATAACCGAGATCCCAGAAATAAACCCATACAACATGCCAAATGATTTTCAACAGGAATTCCAAAAACATTTAATGGGGAAAATTGTATCTTTAACAAATAATAGAACAATTGGATAGCTGCATGCCAAAAGATGAAGTTAGAACCTGACCTCACTACATACAAAAATATTAATTCAAAAAAGATAATCATTCTAAAAGTAAGAGGTAAAATTGTAAAATTCTTAGAATAAAATATGGGTGACTATCTTTCTGAACTTGGATTATGCAATGATTTCATATATATGATAACAAAAGAATAAGTGACAAAAGAAAATATAGAAATATATACATTGGACCTCATTAAACATATAAATTGGACTTCATCAAAATAAAAAAAATATCTTTAAAGAGTACCATTAAGAAAGTGAAAACATAGGAGGTTTTTATCCAGGATATGTAAAGACCTCTTACATTGCAACAATAAAAAGACAAATAATACTAAATGTGAACAGAGACTTTAAAAGATAATTCTCAAAATATACATAGAGAGAAATAATCAACAACCACATGAAAGATACTCAACATCATTAATCATTAGGGAAATGAAAGTCAAAACCACAATGATACCACTTCGCACCCCTAAGATAGTTTTAAAAATGTTTTGAAGACATATAATAACAAGGCTGGCAAGGTTATGAAGAAAATTGTAACTCTCATACATTGTTGAGGGGAATGTAAAATTTAGCCACTTTGAAACAGAATGTTCATTCCTCAAATTGCTAAATATAGAGTTACTACACAAACCAGCAAATATATATATATATCCAAGAGTAATGAAAATGTATTTTCATATAAATGTTGTACATGACTATTCATAACAGCATTGTTATAATAGCCAAAAAATGTAAACAACTCAAATGTCGATCAGCAGGTGAATGGATAAAAATATATGGTTATTATTCAGCCATACAAAAGAATGAACAATGATGGATACATACTACAATACAGACAAGCTTTGAAAATGAATCTAAGTGAAATAATTCAGCCATAACCAACCACAGACTGTATGATTTCTTGTATATGAAATGTCGAGACTAGGAAAATGTATATAGAGAGAAATTAGTGGTTGTTAGGGGCTAAAGAGATGGAAGAATCAGAGTGTGTGCTAAAGACATGAAGTTTCTGTTTTAGGATGATGAAAATATTCTGGAATTAGATAGTGATGATAGTTGAACAACTCTGAATTTCCTACAAACCAATGAATTATACATTTTAAAAAGTGAATATTTGGGTCCATAATTTATTCTTATTTTAAAAAAGATTTATTTTATTGCTAGAGAGAGAAAGAGAGATATAGACAGACTGACTGAGAGAAAGGGGAGGGCCTAGAACAGTGTCCACAGCTTCACACCATTAATTTCAACATAGTTTCATTCCACACAGGTGGATTTGGGGCCGTGTGGGGTAGGAACTCAACTGGGGGCCTCCCACAGGGGAAGCATGCCCCAGTTCAGCATATGGGTTTGCATGGATTAGGACCAGGACTCGATTCCCAGACCTTGTGTCTGCAAGGCAAGTGTTCAACCTGTTGAGTTTTTCCAGCATCCCTATAATTTATTCTTAAAGCTGTCATAAAAATAAAATCATCCCAAAGTAATTTGTCTCAAATGAATATATAACTTGGTTAAATTTGATTCTGTAAACCTAGTTCAATGGCCTCCTCTTGTCTTTAGGATAAACATTAAAGGCCTTGACTTGAGCTTATTATACTTTTTTTTTCTTTTTAAATTAAATTTATTAGGATGACACTGATTAACAAAATTATATACATTTCAAGTGTTCAATTCTATAATACATCATCTGTATATTGTGTGTGCGTTCACCACCTAATGTTAAATCTCATTCTATCTCTTTATATGGTGGCTTCTATGAAATTCTAGTTTTATTTCTTGGTATTCCCTGCCCCAACTATAAATACACCAAACTCTGTGTTTCTGCCATATTAAACCTCCTCATGTCTATACCTCTAGAACTTTGATTTCTCTGTGTTCAGTTCTTCAAACAGCCCTTATCAGTCTTCTACTCTACTATGAATTCTTTCTTTTTTCATCACCCATTATTAAGGTTAGGTATGCTTGCTCAATTATACTATAAGATACTAATAGGCACTACAATTGACTGTAATTCTTTATTGTTCCTTTTTTTTTTTTTTTTTTGCATCTTCCACTAAACTGGAAAATCTTTAAGAGTAAAGATTGTGTCTTCTGGTCCCCTTTTAATTCCCAGTTCCAGAAGTTAACAAGTTAACATACTTGTTGAATGAATTTATCAATGAATAAGCTAACTGTAGTGTTATTTTCTGAATACTTTTTGGATGATGGCTTTAATAACAATTTTTTAAAGATTTATTTATTGGTTTTTGACTGAGACAGAGACAGACAGAGATAGAGAGAAGGGGGAGGGCCCAGAGCAGTCTCTATATGTGTACCTCATCAGTTTTTTGACATGGTTTCGTTCCACACAGGTGGGGAGGGGCCGAACAGGGTGGGAACAAGGCTGGGGGTCTTATGCATGGGAGGTGCACCTTCTTGAGCCAGGGGCCAAACTGGGGCGGGGGCTGCTGAGAACTGAAATGGGGACCTCCCACATGGGAAGCATAACCCAGTTCAATACATGGGTCCACACAGGTTGGGGCTAGGACTCGATCTTTGGTCCCAGGGCTACAAAGTGATCTTTTAATCCGTTGAGCCATCTCAGCTTCCCTGCTTTAGAAACAATTCTAATTAATAAAGCTGGGCAATATTTTAAATAAAATATTAAAATTTTCTTACATAAATTTTATTTGAATATATATGATATGGCAATACTGATGCTTTGATAGACCGCATCGCAATAGGACCACCCCATTGCTCGATTTCTAACCACTCTGATTATCTGTGGTTTTATCAGCATCATAATCCTTCATCAAAAATTATGCTTAATCATCTGAATTATTAATTTCTTCTTAATAATAATAATAGTATTAATATTCACACAGCATCACTTACCTTGCTGTGTGAATATTTATATGAACAAAAGGATGAACAAAAATTTGAGTTTTCTTTTAGAAATGAGTAGATATTCTTCCCTTGTAACATAAAAAATGTATATTGGTCAAACAAGTCAGATTCTATTAGTCTGTGTCTGCTTAATGCCAACTACACATAGAACAAGATTCTATATGTCTCTTGCAAGTTTCCAAGTCAGCTCTGCCTCATTTGTTATAATAAAAACATTTGCATCAGTTTATATTTTCAGGTGGGTTTTATTATTAAAACTGATAGCTACAAAAATGATAGGGTGTTCATTTAAAAGCAACAAGTTTTCCATCTAACTAATGCAATTTATTTGATAATACTTGATTAGTAAATAGTGATATTTTAGTTGATGCTTAGTTAATGTAACAAACTTGTTTATCTTAAGAGGTATATTAGTCAGGGTTCTCCAGAGACATAGAACCAATAGAATGTAGAAGAGAGAGAGAGAGAGAGAGAGAGAGAGAGAGAGAGGTATCTGATTTATTAGGAGGAATTGGCCCATGCAGTTGTGGAGGCTGATAAGTCATAAGATTTGTAGTTAGCAAGCTGGAAACCCTGATGATGTCATTCCAGTCTAAACCAGCAGATCTGAGACTCAGAAGAGCCAATGTTTCCGTTCTGATCCAAAGGTAGGGAAAAGCAAAGCAAAACACAATGAACAAACAAAAAGACACCTATAGCCCAGCTCTAAAATATTCCACACTATTTGGGATAGGGTAGCCTTTTATTTTATTTAGTCCTTAAACTAATTGAATAAAGCCCACTCACAGTAGGGAAGAAAACCTTACATGTTGAATTCATCCAAAAATACTCTCACAGAAACACCTGTAATAATTATTTACCACATAACTGGGTATTCTATGGCCCAGTCAAGCTAATGCTTATAATTAGCCATCACAACAGGCATGCACTTCATGCATTAACTGGGCATTTTCCTCTTTGTTGTTTTTTTTTTGTTTTATTTTTTGAGGAGAGCTGTTGCTAATCAGCTGTTGCTCCATTTTTCAGATTGTTATCTATGGTATGCAGAATTCGAAGATAATCCCCAATGTGTCACTCCTTTGAATAATCCCCTCCCTTTGAGTAGGTACCGGTATTGAATTTATGACTTGTTTTTAGTCAATATAATATGGCAAAAGTAATGGGAAAGTCATTCTCTTGATAACGTTATACTATATAATATTCTGTCTTAACTGAGTGGAGTAAGAGCTTCTCCCACTGGCTTTTAAAGAGCAAGCCACAATGTTACGAGATTGCTGAGTGATGAGGAAATGCCAGGGACTCTAGTTGATGGCACCTGGCTAGCAGCCAACAAGAAAGCAGCAACCTCAATCCTGCAACCACAAAATGTTAAAATCTTCTGGCAACCGTGTGAGCAGCCTAACAAACAATTAGACTGCAACCTGGGATATGCTGAGTAGTTAAACCAGGCTTGGACTCCTGACCCATAAAAACTGTGAGATAATAAATTAGATTGTTCTAAGCCTCTAAATTTGTAATAATTTGTTAAGCAGAAATTGGTAACTAATGCCATATCCTTGCTGTCAAACTTTCCTTTAACTTCAAGGTTAAAATTATTTGTTGTCATATTTTGAAAAGTGGATGAGCAAATTGCATTTAATTACAACTTCATAGGGCAGATATAGAAGGTCCAAAAATCGGAAGAAGAGTTGAAATCTGGGTAGAAGCAGAGCTGAAAGAAATTCCAGTGTGATAAACAGTAAAGATTTGACTCCGAAATGTAAAATGGAGCAAAAGCATGAGGACAACAAATGCAAAATGTGTTGAAGTATAGGACTGGCTATAAGGGAGCAGGCAGATTTTGATGTCTAAGTAGACTATTCATGCTGCCAAGGTTTTAAACTCAAAACAGGGGATTGGCTTCTAGGCACAACACTCAAACATCTAAGAAGTGAAACTGGACATACTCAGGGCTCTATTCTAATGAAAGTCAGTAGCCTAAGCAAGCAGAAACAGGATTTATGTCCATTAATAAGAAAATTTCTCATTTATGAGAACTGGGGTAGAGTGTATAATACATTCTGAGACTCTAGGATCTATGCTTATAGTTACCTTTAGTTAGGTTTGAGTCCAAGAGTTCCAGGTTTCTTCCTTATTTGTGACAAAATGAGTATCATTGACCTCTAAACAATTAAAACAAAGATCTTTGCATTGAAGTACAGTGTGGAGTACAAATACATACATGAAAAAATAAAATGAAGCTTTTACTCCTCAGAACCACCATAGGTCTTAAAGAATGATGAACTTCCCCTACGAGGTTCTAACTGCCTAAGTAGCAGAGTACCCATGGTGGGTGTCAGGGTCGGGGAAAGTGAGTTGCACTAAAGACAGGGATACCGGGGAAGCTGGGATGGTTAGTGGGTTAAGTGCTCACTTTGCAGCCCCAGGGGCCGAGGATCGAATCCTGGCCCCAGCCTGTGCGGACCCATATGCTGAACTGGCTCCCAGTTCAGTTCTCACCCGGGGCAAGACCTGGGCCCAGTTCCTGCCCTGTGCAGCCCCGGGCCCACCTGTGGAATGAAACTATATGGAAAAACCAATGATATGCAACTATGGAGACCGTTCTGGGCCCTCCCCTTTTCCTCTGTCTCTATCTCTGTATCTCTCTCTCTCTGTCAGAAGCAATTAAAATAAATCTTAAAAAAAAATAAAAAAGAGAGAGAGAGGGATCCCAAGCCCATGTCACTGATAATGACCAGAAAATATCCATAGCTACAATTCAAACAACACTCACAAGATGGTTTAACTCAAAGTATCAGCAAGTAGGTCACTGCCTACCTCGTGACAAACTCAATCAGTTCATAAAACATTTCACTATCTTGTTTACTTTTTTTTTCTCATTTCTCTAGCAAATTCACTTATCTCTCTTTACCTTTATTCAAAGAGCAATCTTAGAGATTGTTTTCCCCCCTATTCTTAGATGCATTGTAAGAAAGATAGAGCATTGTAAGAAATCATTTTTTAAATTACTGAATTTTTGCTGAGGAATTTGTAATAGGAATCATTTTAAATCATCTGTTATTACTGAGAGAATATAGAACATAATCTATACAATCATATAGGCACATCTTGAGGAATGAAAACAACCTAACATTATTTTATCATATTGGAACACACTGTCTCAGGTCAACCTGATCCTAGAGAAAGAACTGAACATGTCAAATAACAACAGTTTAGATTAGATTAAAAGGAATATAGAGTGTAATAACGAGGTTCCAAGCAAGATTACGAAAGCCCAGCTTTCTGTAATGCTAGCATTCGACTAAAATTCTTACTTAGATTCAAACCAAATTCTAAACTCTTGAGCATTGTATCCCAAACTTTCAATGAGCTAATCAATCGTATACTTCTAATCATAAATATTACTTTGTTTTGGTACTGAAGCCAAAGACAGATACTCTCCATTTTACTCTAGGGTATCCTATCCTATTTGGCCTGTTTAACGTGCTCTACCTGTTCTTTTTGTCTGGAATGCCCGTTAACTGGCATTACTTGGTAGAATACTTCATTTTAATTTAAGTTTTAAAGCATACATTCTGCCTAAAAACATGATTGAAATCTTTTGTCCTAAAATAAATACATTCAAATGCTGTTTTTGCTCTAAACTATTAGCTACAATTCTTTTATTTAGACCAAAAATTATTTTATAGTATTATTTCCAGCAAGATTGTTGACTATATACGTAACCTAGAAAAAATATTCCTCCCACTGTAGAAATCCTAAAAATGCTAGGTGAAACATAACCACAGACTTTGTGTTCTCCAGGAGGTAAGTAAAGCCTATAGGTGATGAGAGTGATGAAGTAGGGAACGAGTTTGTTATAAGAATACTGAAACCACAGGTGCCTTGAAGCTATTTGCAGCTCTTATTAACCTAGAATCTTGAGACAGTAAAATATTTCCTGAGATTTCACATGTGCAGATCTTCCTTCTCTATTGGGGACTGAAATTTGTTGTTTATATTACCTACATGGCCCAGGAAATCCTTAATTGAAACATTATTTAAAAGTTGTTTTTGCCTAATGGTGCCTAGTAGAAAGAAATACAAATATTCTCTGAAGGGATTCAGCCTCAACTCAGGACACATAGATTTCCACATGTAAAATCCTGCCAAAGTTGAGCTCACAATGCAAAATTTCCAAAAAGATAAATAAGCAAACTGCCACAATTAATAACTAGTAGAAATCACAAACAGTAAAACGGGAAGCTCCAAAAACTACAGATGTTGAAATTTGGAAACAGAATATAACCCAAGTGTGCTTAAAATATCTAAAAAAGTTGAATAAATAAAGATGTAAAACACTTTGAAAACATACCTAGCATTATTTCATAGAGAAAAAAAAGGTTTCATTCATATTTCATTTATAGCAGAACAAAGGTTTCACTGTAAAATATGAACTGAATAAAGTACTAGAAGGAATCATAGAAGAATATCTTATAACATCTAAGTATATAAATTCATTCTGAAAATAAATATTCCAGAAACCATTAAGAAAGAACTGGACAATTTCTATAGAAGAGTAGATAATTTCTACATAGTAACAACCAACAACAGAGCAAGAAGAAAAACGACAGAATAAGAAAAAAAATTGAAACATATTATGAAAAAAGCGTCAGCCTGTTCCCCCCTTCCCCTGTATTAATAAAGAATGACTACAAATTGAAAAGTAAAATATTAAATTTAATGTAACATGGGTGTATAGGATAGGAATATATATTTTTCAGGAATGGAAATACAAATGCTTTTTAAACATGAAAAGATGTTCATTCAGTATAAGGGCAACACAAATCAAAACAACTAAGAAATGTCATATATCATATATTAGATTAATAAAATTGTAAACATCTGATGATACACTATATTGTTTAGATTGTGGGATAATTAACACTGTCATCCATTACAAATAAGACTAAAAATGGCTATAATCCTTAGAGAATGCAATTGAACAGAATTATTCAAACAACAGACTCATATAACTTTGATCCGGCAATACTCTACATGAGCATTTATTAATTAAGTTATTTATTGAAAGATTGTTAGTAACGGTATAATATAAATAATCTAAAGGTTTGTTATTAGACGACTACATAAATAGAGTAATGAGGAAACTATATATTGATAGGATTGCCACCTTACTGTATTATTAACTAAAAAAAAAAAAAAAAAAAATTGAAGAACACTGACTATTGTATGCTAGCTCTCATTGTGAAAAAGAAAGAATGAGAATACTGTACCTTATTAGTTGCTTCAGTGGGAATAAAAAAATTTCTGGTGAATATGGCATTAAGAAAAATATAGTATTACTAATAGGCAATGGTAATGGGATGAACGGTGAGGTTCATAGAAGGGAGTTTTCATAATATATCTTTTTTGTCTTTCAGGGTCATGTCAGGAAAACAGGTTTAATAGATGGTTAAGCTGAAGATATTTTTAACCAAGCGGTTTTAACTAAGTACTAAGCAAGTTTGAAGAAAGTAACAGGATATGTTGAGGGACCTAGAGATTAGCAACAGTGGAAAGCCATTATCACACCTGCTACCCATGGAAAAGGGGAAGAAATACTTTCATACTAGTTCAGTGAGAACCACTCTGAGACAAGGACCATCTGATTAGATCTGTAATTGTAGTGAGAGAGAGCAAATGGCAATACCCAATGCCAGAGCAGAGAGGAGGGAGGGGGCAGACATATTCATATCTCTCTTCCCTTCAGCCATCTAAACTCCATGTGCCATTCATTGAACAAATCAACCAAAAGTCAGGTAGCAAAGAACCCCAGAAGTCAGGCAGCAAAGAACCTTGCCCAAGGACAAGACTCCTGGAGCACAGAGAAGGAGAAACAGCATAATATATTATCATATGCAAATTAAGATCAGAATTAGGTACCATATGATCTACAGATTGAAAAAATTAAAATTCTGACAACTTTTGTGTTAGCAAAAGTGGCTCAAAAGCAATTCTTATACATGGCTAGTGAATATGTAAATATATACCTATATAAGCTTCTGAAAGTGATTCTGTAATATCTAGTTAAAGTTGAAGACATGCATTCCTGTGAACCAGTAATTTCATCCTAGAGACACTCATTGCATCTGGAGACAGGTGTAAGAATTTTCACCAGTTTTTCTGTAACATTATAAATAATGGCAAATTATTTGAATAGTCATTAACAGAACAGTGGAGATTCATGCCATATTCCTGAAAAAAAAAAAAGAAAAAAAGTGGACTACAGTGGAAATGAATGAATTAGAGCTATATCTAACACACACAAATGCTACACAAAAAAAGACAAATTGTTGATGATATTATTTATATAAAGTTTAGCCTCATGCAAAATTAGATATTGCTTAGGGATAATACCATCATCAGGATAGTGCTTAATTCAAAGGCATGGCAGATGGGTATCCAGAAGACATGGCTGGAGAAAATTTAAGAAGCTATTAAATAGGACCCCCTCCCCCCCAAAAGTCACTGCTATTACAATAGCATTGACTAATACAATATTACTCATAATGTACAGTAATTAGAGGAGTCTGAACTAATAATGAAATGATTGACAGGATCTTAGAGAGAACATGTAGAAATATGTTTACACCCAGATCTTTCAGAAGGCAGATTTTTGCTATTGATTCTCAATCTCTGTTTATAATTACCAGCTCCACATTCCATTACTACTTCTAAAAATCTATTTCTAAAACTGAATTTATCATTTTATCCTCATATCTCTTTTTCTATTTTCCACCTCTCATATTTACATGGCATTCTTCTGAGTCACTCAAGCATATAACCTGCGTGTTGTTTCTAATTCCTTTTCCTCTTTCTCGCTCTCCACATGCAGTAAGTTACTTTCCTAAATCCCTCATATTCATTGCCATCTTCTTATTTTTGTTGGTATCATTTCTTTCATGACACTTGAAACCATATTTTAACTGGACCTTTTTTTTCCATGCCTTCTTCTTTAGCAGCTTAATTAGAAGAGTAATCTTCTTGAAGCCTAAGTACAATCTTACCAAGGTCATGATGTAAACTTTAAAAAAATATATTTTTTTAATTGTTTTTGACAGAGAGAGATTGAGAGAGAGAGAGAGAGAGAGAGAACTGAACTGGGGGAATGCCCCAGTTCAGCACATGGGTCCACACGGGGCCAGGATTCGATCTTCGGTCCCCGGCACTGCAAAGTGAGCGCTTAACCCACTGAGCCATCCCGGCTTCCCCTGATGTAAACTTTTTATTTCAGGTCTACTATATTTACAGCACCCAAGGAAAAAATTCCTTTAAGTTCCCACCAGTTTCTTGTCTGTCTCGCCACTCCACTGTGATCCTATATATTCACTTTCATAACAGTTTCTGCAGTGTATCTTGATGGGCTTTGATTCCCATTTGTGATTCCCATTTGTGTCCTGCTTTACAATGTCCTTCATATATAATTTATTGTAAAACATAGCTTAATACCTGGCTTCAGATCCTGTTATTAAAATATTTTAGGCTTGTTATCAACCATCCCTTCAATCACTGAAGGCTTTTTCTAGCTTATTTATTAATGTGACTACTTGAGGGAGACTCAAAACAGTTGCTTTTGAGTTTTATTGCACGTGGTCAGCAATATCAAATCCTTCAAAAAACAGTTATAATTAATTTTTAATATTTTCTTCCAGCTTCCCTGTTATATACAAGAGTCTCCAACTTTTTACAGTGTAGCACGTGAACAAAATGATATTTCTGTTTATTTGGACTAAGGAAGTGAATGCTGCAGAGACGACAAGCTGAGAGCTCCCACAGATTTAGGCAAATTAGATGCACATTTTGGCACTCAAGTAATTCATTCAAGGTACACACATCAATTTCTAAAGCTCACCATTCAGGAAGAGTTTTCCTGATGTAATATATTTGAGTATTCAATAATGTAGATAACAATTTAATTTTTATTTATTTATTTATTTTTTAACTATTTTTTTTAAGAAATTCTCTTTTTTTTAATATTTATTTATTTATTTTTATTGTTTTTTGACAGAGAGAGAGAGAGAGATACAGAGACAGAGAGAGAACTGAACTGGGGGAGCTCCCAGTTCAGCATATGGTTCCGCACGGGCCATGGTCGGGATTCGATCCCTGGTCCCCGGCGCTGCAAAGTGAGCGCTTAACCCACTGAGCCATCCCGGCTTCCCC
>PVKE010042314.1:0-13805 GCA_004027555.1 Craseonycteris thonglongyai
CATTATGGACACACTCAATGGTTTGGTGTTTGCCTGGAGAGGAGGGAGGAGGGGGGAGGGGGGAGGGAGAGTTGTGTGGGGAGGGGGGAGTGGGCACCAGATGTATGGTGTTGAGGGGGGACCTGATTCTGGGAGCTGGGCACATAATGCGATGCATGGGTGATGTGATGTGGAGTTGTCCATTGGGAAACTGTCTGATTGTTACCAACCAATGTCACCCCATTAAATTTAACAATAAAATATAATAATATTAAAAAAAAAAAAAGGTCCCTTCTTATCCCTGGATATACCTGTTTTTCCAAAGTCATTGCTGATACTAATATAGTCATATTCGCTCTCTTATGTTGAGTGTTTGCATGGTATAGTCATTCTTTTTCTAGTAGTTCATGTTTAACATATATGTGACTTTATAGTGAAACTGGATATTTTAGAAGCACCTGTTTGGATCTTCCTCTTTTATTTAGCCATCATTGGTTTTTAATTGGGTATTTGGACCTTTTATTTAATAATTAATATTGATATACTTGGAATTAAGTCTACTGCTTTGATTTTGGTTTTATATTTATTCCATCTGTTCCTTGTATCTTTTAAGCTTTTTCCTTTTCCTCCTTGAATAAATAGACAATATTTTACATCCACTACTTATTAGAGAATTAGCTATATGACCTTTTTTAATGGTTGCTATGTTTTATACTATCTATATCTTTAACTCAGTCTACCTTCTAATAATTTCATACTCTGTAGGTTTTTTGAAATGGATAACATATATCCATTTTCCCACCCATCCTTTGTGCTATCATTCTCATACACTGGAACTGTACATTATAATTAACCCATAGTACATTACTCATATTTTGTCTTAAATGATAGAGAATTTAAAATGAGAAAAAGTATTTTATATTTATTTACATATTTGCTATATTCTCTGTGGTATGCTTTCTTTTGCGTAGACCAAAATTTCCATCTGTCCTAAAAAACTTTCTGTAATGTTTCTTATACTTTTTCTGACAATAAATGGTATTACCTTTTTATTTTTTAGCCTTAAAATGTTTTCATTGCACATTTATTTAGAAGATAAACTTGTTATTGGGTATAGATTTCTATGTTGACAGATTTTTCTACCTATTGTTTAAAGATATCACTCTTTTGTCTCTCATTATTTCTGACAAGTAGTCTATTGTTATTTTATATTCTTCTTTTAATGTCTGTAGGCTTGGTTGAAATTGTTTAATGAGTATGATTATAATTTTTATCACATACTCAAATTTTTTGACAGGTTGGCTCTCCAAAGTCTGTTTTTTCCTGATCCATAGGTCACCAGAATTTGTGGTGTGTGTGTGTCTTTTTACTGTTTTATTTGGATAGATTCTATTGCTGTCTTAAAGTTTACTAATTATTCTGCAGTGTCTATTCTACTAATAATTTTTATTTGAGGTACTGTAGTCATCACTCAGTGTTTAATTTCAGTTTATTTATTATCTTCTATTTCTATCTTCATTTACATTTATTCCCGTACCTTTTTGAGAATCTGACTATATTTACATAAACATTTTTTAACCTTACTGTCTGTCAGTTTCATCATTTATATCATTCTTGGGTCTGTTTTCATTGATTTTTTTTTTTGTCTTGATTATGGGTCATTATCTTTCTGCTTGTTTTCATGAGTGGTCATTTCAAATTGAATAGTGGACATTGTAAATTGGACGTTACTAGACGCTGCATCTTGCTGTTTTCCTAAATGAGTGCTATATTCCTTTTTCCTGTCATGTAGTTAATTAGAAACAGATTCATTTTTTCCAGGCTTGTTTTAAAATTTTGTTGGGGGATGAAGTGAAGCGTTTAATCCAGCATTATCGTTGGCCCCTACCTTTGAGTCTTTTTATTCTGGTGGATGGAAACACAGATTTCCCAGCCTTTTCTGAGCTCCAAGAATTTTTCTGCCTCCTCCTTTCTAGTAGTTCTTTCCTGCAAAGAACATTGCTTCTCAGACTTGCCTAACTCAGCACACAGCCATAGACCAGAGGGAATCCCTCAGCTCTAAAGATCTTCCTCTCTGTGCGGCTCTCTCCTTTCTGGTACTCTTTCTCATAAATTCTAGCCCCCTTTGCCTGTGGGAACTTCTATTTATTGTTCTTTAATTCTTCCGAAATGATGGATTTGGGTTGGAATCTACGTCGTGCTCTGGAAACTGCACTCACATGATGGAATTTTATGGTTTTCTCTCTCCTCCCTTTACTTAAGAATTATAGTCCTGAGTTTCCAACTAGACTAACAATGGGGTTACACTCTGACAATCCAACAGTAAATTGAAAACATCATAAGTCAAAAATGCATTTAATACATCTAACTTACCAAATATTTTAGTTTAGCCTAGCCTACCTTCAATGTATTCAGAACGCTTACATTAGCCTACAGTTAGGTAATTAACTTAGGTATCATCTCAAAAGTAATTGTTGGGGAAGCTGGGATGGCTCAGTGGGTTAAGTACTCACTTTGCAACCCCGGAGACAAGGGATCAAATCCCGGCTCCAGCCCATGCATACCCATATGCTGAACTGGGGTGTGCCCCCAGTTCAGTTCTTGCGGGGGCTCCCATAGGCCCCAGGCCCAGTTCCTGCCCTGTGCAGCCCTGCACCCACCTATAGAGTGAAACCATATGGAAAAACCGATACTGTCAACTATGGAGACTGCTCTGGGCCCTCCCCTTCTCTCTGTCTCTCTGTCTGTCAAAAACAAATAAAAATAAATCTTTAAAAAAATAAAAAAAAGTAATTGTTTTCTCTTTTTTTTCTGACCAGAAGCAGGAGACATAGGTGGGCATTTTGTAGAACTGATGAGATGCAAAAATACGAAACACAGTATTTAAAAAAACAAAACAAATCAAACAAACACTAGCAACACAGTACACTGTAGAAGAGTATCAGTTATTTACCCTCATGATTACATGGCTAAGAGCTGCGATTGGCTGCTGCTTCCCAACATCACAAAAAAGTACTGTTACCACATAACACTAGCTCAGGAGGAGATTAAAATTCAAAGTATGATTTCCACTGAATGCATATCACTTTCACACTATAATAAAATTGAAAAATGATTGGTCAAACCATCCTAAGGTGGAGACTGCCTTTACTTCACAACTTGTTTCATATACGGTATTTTCTCTGCTTGTCTATCTGTTTTAGACAGAAAGCTAAATCTGATCTCAATTATTCCATTGCCCTTATGGGTATTGGACCATTATTTATTTACTTCACATCAATTTAGCTTTTGTTGTAACTTCCAATCATTTTAGTTTATTTCAAAAATAAAACTCAGTTATTTTGCTTCATTATTTCAGACTCTCCAACCAGTTCATTCTATAATTCAGTAGGGGAAGGTCTAAGAGCCTTGCACTGAATCTACATAGTTTCCAGAAGGGCTATTCTTTGTTCAAGATCATCTCATCAGGTCCAATGTTTTTTTGTTTTCTTTTTGTTTTGTTTTTAGATTTTGGGTTATACTTAAGATTTAGAAATTTATGATGCAGTTCAAAGACTTTGTGTGTGGCTTTTTATCTAGACATTTTAGTTATTCTGCAAAATTTGATTTATAATTGAGATTAAACATATCTATCATTTAATTATTTTATTCAAGAATTATTTTTAAGCTACTACTATGTGTAACGCATTGCTCTAAGTAGTAATTCATTTAATCCTTGTGATAACTATTCAGTAAAGAAACTGTTATTGTCCACATTTTATGGATGAGAAATAGAGCCACAGCAAGGTATAGTGACTTGCTTCCTAATCTCACAATTAGTAAATGAAGCAAATAGGATTTATACCCAAATAATCAAACTTCAGTGTTAAGATTCGTAACCACTATTCTGTACAACCTTTCATACAGTTAAAGCAGCATATAGATAAACATATATTGTCAAAAATGCATATATTGGGAAAGCTGGGTTGCTTAGCAGATTAAGTGCGTGCTTTGCAGCCCCAGGGACCAAGGATCGAATCTTGTCCATGGCCCGTGTGGACCCATATTGTGAACTGTGCCCCCCCCCTCCCCAGTTTGGCCCCTGGCTGGAGGGGGCAGGCCTCCCATGCCAGAGGCCCTTAGCCCAGTTCTCACCCTGTATGGTCCCTGCCCACCTGTGTGGAACAAAACCATTTCAAAAACTGATGACATACAACTATGGAGACTGCTCTGGGCCCTCCCTCTTATCTCTGTCTCTTTCTGTCTATTAAAAACAATAAGATAAATCTTAAAAAAAAAGTTTAATGCATATATTAGTAAACAAAATAGAATGAAAATAAGTGAATTGAACAACCAATTATAGTTAGAACAACAACAAAAGAAATCCAAAAAGCATAATAAAGGTAGAAAAGAAAATTTAAAAATTAAAATACAAAGAAAATGGCAGCAATGATAAAGTAATACAAGGAATTGATCTGTGGGAGAAAATGATAAACCTTAATACAGTATCAAAGAAGGAAGAAAGCACAAATCACAAAATGAGAAATGTTAATAACCACACACACAGAGAGACACACACACATACACACAAAGCAGGTTAAAAGAATCCTAAGAGACAATATTGATCAATTATACAAATAATTTTTAGAATATGAATAAAATAGGTAATTTTATAGGCAAATATAATTACCAAACTGACTTCAAAGGATAGAATGTACTCACCAATCACAATAAGTAGAGAAAATTATTGAAGGATTACTTTCCAAAAGAACACTGGTCCCAGATGTTTTCACAGGAAACTTCTGTTAAACTTCTTAGACATAAAATTTTTAGTTCTATTTAAACTATTTAAAAGAAGGAGAACTTTAAACTTCTTTTTATGATGCTATCATGATATTTTTATAAAAACCAACAAAAATAGCACAAAACAAACAAGTACAGATAATTCAAAAGCATTCTGAAAGAATACTGCAGTATTATCAAGTGAAGTTTAGTTTAGGAATTCCAAAATTATTCAGTTTTTTGCATTAATGGTAAAAGTGTACGATTATCTCCATAGACATAAAAAAGGTACTTTACCAAGTTAAGATTTGCCCTTGGTTAAAAACTCCTAAAAAATAAGAAATGGATATTTGCTTTGAAAAATAAAACAACATACACACACATTTATTCTGAGAAATGTTTATTTCTCTAAAGAATACCTTGGCATGCTCATGTAGTGGTTATTGGGCATATAGACTAATCTGCTTATTGAGTATGTAGACTAATTCTTTCTTGACCTAATATAAATTCTTTTTTTTTGACTGTCAAAGTCATGCCTTCTCTCTTTGCTCTAGATTTTACTAATACCCTTCAGAGTAAGTCTTAGTTTTGACAAAGCACAGAAATAGACAAATAATCGAGAAGCTATCACTCTGCCAGTACAAAATATTCTTGAGTCAAGGAATTATAAGCAGAAAGATAAATAAATGACAGATAAAGCAATGCACACTATTTTCTCAATTACTTTGAAGAAGCCCCACCCCATATCTGTGCCTGGTTTTTGAGCTTTCTGTTATGTGACCCACCTCAGTATTTCCAAGTATGCCATATTCCTTACTTCTACTACCGGTTTGTTTCTATTCTTTCACCTATCTGAAATTTATTTATTCACCTTTTAAGCACACAACTTCTAAACATTGTGCAAAACACAGTATTAGGAGTACCTCCTTACTGAAACATTTTACTGACAAAACAAATTCATGTTAATCAGTCATTCCCCTTCCTTGATTGCTGGGTGCTCCTAATTGTGAAGTACCACATTTGAAATGTATTTTTAAAACTATTTAATAAAGTCTTGTATTTCCAGTACTAAATACTTTAAGGAAACACGGTGTTTTATATTTTTTGTTTTCACTTAGCATATGTTTGGGTTCATTTATTACAGCTTCTTTGTCTTTAATTTTTTTATGATTTTGAAAATTTATCATTAAATACATTATACTTTTTAATTTCAGGATTGATGAAATTTAGACATAATTACACATTAATAGTAATTTTTTTCCTTATGCGCTCTTCCATTATATTCTTTCATTTTATGTTCTGGGCAGTGTCTCTTGGCGACATTTCTTCATTTCATCGCTTTTACCATCCCCTATGTTGGGATATAAGGGTGATCTCTATGGTTTGCTGATAAAACCATTTATATACCGTTTAAGTATACGTTGACTTAGCTTTCAGTCCTATTTACTCAATTTTCTATGATTAGCAACTGTAAAAGTATTTACCACTTAATTTTATTGAGATCAGTATGGTTCTTCCTTGGCATCATTATTTCCTCCTGCATAACAATGTGCTGCTAAAAGGTTCTCTTGGCCTAATAATACTAGACCTCCATCTCCAAAAAAGGGAATTTGGGGTAAGCTGATTCATGTACTCACCTATTCTGCCCTGTGCATCCCTAATCATCTATAGCTGCTGTAGCTACAAAGGGTAGTGAAGAAATTTGTGGAATGGGGGATTTATCTGAGAAGTGGGTATATGAGTGCACACAGTTTTATTGTGTGACTTATTATTAGTACATGTGCCAAATTTCACCCTAGTTGAGACTGTATTCTTTCAGATATCACTGAAGAACATCAAACATGACGAAAACCACAAGTATAGATAAAACTGAATTTCATGCCATTATTAAGTTCCTCACAAAACAAGGGAAAACACTTCAAACCATTTTGGAAGAGACTTTAGTGGGTTATGGGGACTGTTGCCCTGGGAAGTCCATTGTTTACAAATGATGTAACCTTTTCAAGCAAGGCAGAGTCAACTGAAGACAACCTCCTTCCAAGATGCCCCGTTAAGGCCACTTCTCAGACATTGTCAAGAAAGTTGAAAACTTGTAGTGGAGATGCCAGACTGAATAAAAAGAATCTTGCAGAAATGGTTGGAGGTGATACTCCAACCATTTTGAAGATTCTCCACCAGCATCTAAGAATGTCAAAAGTACCAGATGAGTACCAAAAGCAATAATGCATGGAGTGTTCATGACAGTTTTTGAACCTCTGCAGAGACAACAAAGAGGAAGTTTAAAACCAGATTGTCACTGGGGATTAAACTTGGGTTCATCATTATGAGCCTGAGTCAAAACAGGAGTCCATGCAGTAATATGAGAAGTGAATGCCGCCTCTTATGAAGTTCAGGATGTCCCAGTCGTCTGGAATACTCATGGCTACTGTTTTTCTTTGTTGTTGTTGTTGTTTTTCTGTTTTGTTTTGGGGTGTTTTTTTTTAGTGGGGGGAGGGCAGGGAGGATACAGAGGATATCCTGCTGATCAATCACAAGGATAAGGGTGTCACAATAACTGCAGAGTACTTTTGCAGTTTGCTGAAAGTTACAAAAATCTGTGAAGAAGAAAAGAAGAGGAAAACGGACGGAAGTGGTGCTGCTTTTGCATGATGTGCCCCTGCACAAGAGCAATATTGCATTGGCTACTCTTCAGGACTGTGGCTTTCAAATGTTAAACCCCACCTCCCTGGCTCTGTCCAATTATTATTTGTTCCAAAATATGCAAAAAACAGCTTTGAGGGAATAAAAATACAGACAATGAAGAAGTTAAAGGTGCAATTTGAGGGCAAAAACAGAACTTTGTTTTTGAGGGTATAAACTCTTTTGAAAGATCTGAAAAGTGTATTAGGGCTAAGGGTGAATATATTGAAAAGGAAAAAAGAAATAGTTTTTTAACCCATCTTCCCCTTCATTCCACAATTCCTTGACCACCCTTCTTATTATCCCTTTATTTGGTCCAAATCCTTGTATTAATCACTTATACTAAGTATCTTGTGGCTTGACTAATGACTTTCCAAATTAATTAAAAATAACATTAAAATAACATTTTCATTGTATTCTATTGTTCTTCACTATTTCCTATCAACATATAGTAAATGTTTTCATTTGATTTACTGTTGTCTCAGATTTCTTTTAGGTCTTTAGTTTGAGCTCTTCAACTTTGATAGTTTATGGATGGAAATGTTACTGCCAGATGAGTTGAGTCCATTAATCTCTGACTATAAGTTATTGATTTATGTATTCAGTTTTTTTATGTATGATTGATACATTATGGATCATTCTCATTTAGATATTTAATCTGTTACCATTTTTATTGAATAATAAATGATGTATAATTACAAATATTAATTACCCTCATTCATTTATTTTTGAGAAAAAATATAAAATGGAAACTCATTATTCAGAATAATAGTGCATATCTGTGAAGCTCATTTATTTGCAATCTGTCCATACTTTTTTCTTTAATACTAGATACCATTTAAAGTGCACAACCTAAAATCTGTTAATATCTTGTAGCTTCATATAGATTTTAATTTTTACACGTTTCATCATTTTTATTATTTTTTATAATATCCATCTCAAGAGGCAAAAATAGTATATTTTTTACTATTTATGAACAAAATTTAATATAATTTTTAGGTTATAAAATCTTTTAGGGGAAGTCAGGATGACTCAGGTGGTTGAGCGCTCACTTTGCAGCTCCAGGGACCCAGGATCAAGTCCCAGCCCATGCGGACCTGTGTGATGAGCTGGGGAGTGCCCCCAGTTCAGTTCTCTCTCTGTCTCTGTATCTCTCTCTCTTTCTCTCTCTCTGTCAAAAACAATAAATAAAAAATAAAATAAATAAAATCTTTTATATGTTTGTATTGTTTTACCCCTGATTATGAGCATTTTTTACACTCCTTCAGCCAAGGACCCCATCAACAGTGAATTCTGATAAATTTCAGTTATAGAAAAGAAATGAGCCTACTGAAACAATCATTAGTCTGTATTATAATAGCAGTGACTTTTTAAAAATTATTTTTCATTGTGGTAAGAATTAATAACCTGAGATTTACCTTTTTATTTTTTTAATTTTAAAGTACACAATACAGTATTTTTAACTATAAGCAGTTTTAAAGAATATTACTAGAGCTCATTTATCTTGCTTAACTGAAACACATTAAATTTATTTATTTTTTATTTCTTAAATGTAATGAGGTGACATTGGTTAGTACAATTACATACATTTGAAGTGTACAATTCTATAATACATCATCTCTATATTGCATTGTGTGTTCACCACCCAAAGTCAAATCTCTTTCCGTCACCATGTATTTGATCTCCTTTACACTCTTCTACCACCCCTCCTCACTTACCCGCTGGTAACCACTACATGGTTGTCTGTGTCTATGAGTTTTTGCTTGTTTGTTTGTCTTATTCATTTATTGTTTTCAGTTTTATATTCCACATATGAGTGAAATTAAATGGTTGACATCTTTTTATGTCTGACTTATTTTTATCTTGATAATCTCAAGATCCATTTATGTTGTCCCAAAAGGTAGTATTTCATCTTTTCTTATGGCTGATCAATATTCCATTGTATATACATATGAGTATGTACCACATTTTTATTTAATCACCAATCAAAGAACACTGTGGTTTCCATGTTTTTGGCCATAATGAATAATGTTGCAATAAACATAGGGGTACATATGTTTTTATAAATGATTTCAGATTTTTTGAGCACATACTCAGAAGAGGGATTGCTGGGTCATATGGTAATTCTATTCTTAATTTTGGGGGGAACCTTCATACTGTTTTCCATAGTGGTTGTACCAATTTACATTCTCACCAGAAGTGTATGAAGGTTCCTTTTTCTCCACAAGCTCTCAAACACTTGTTATTACTTATCCTGTTGATTATAGCCATTCTAACAGGTGTGAAGTTGTATCTTGTTGTGGTTTTGATTTGCATTTCTCTAGCTCCCCAACTCCTTGAAAACACCACTCTTATTTTCTGTTTCTATAAGTATTATAGATACCTTATGTAAGTGTCCTTCTGTGACTGCCTTATTTTGTTTAGCATAATGTTCTCAGAATTCATCCATATTGCTGCATATAGCAGGATTTTCTTTGTCTCATCTTTTTTCCTTCTTTTTTGCTGACAACAGTTAAGAGATAATCTGTAAGAAAACTTCATGTATATAATACACTGTTGTTAACTGTAGTCCCATTGCTCTACAGATCTTTAGAACTTACTCATCTTATATAACTGAAACATTGTACTGTTTAATCAACATCATGCCATTTTTTCCTCCTCCCAGCCCCTCCCTACTACCATTATAACTCTCTAGTTTTATGAGTTTGACTATTTTTGGTTTCATATGTACATGAGGTCATGCAGTTTTTGTGTCTGTCTTGCTTCATTAAGCACCGTGTCCTTCAGGTTCATCCATTTTGTTGCAAGTGGCAGGATTTTGTTTTTTCTTTAGGATGAATAATATCCCATATGTGTATGTATAATCATGTTTTCTTCACCCATTTATCCATTGACTGACATGTAGATTGTTTTCATACTTGGCTATTATGACTAATGCTGCAATGAACATGGAAGTGCAGCTATCTCCAAAGTACTGATTTCATTTTCTTTAGATGTGTACCCAGAAGTGGGATTGCTGGATTATAAAATAGTTCTGTTTTTAATGTTTTGAAGAATCTCCATACCATTTTCCATATGGCCCAATTTATATTTCCACCAAAAGTATATAAGCGTTCTCTTAATCCACATTTTTACCATTATTTATATTTTGTCTTTTTGATAGTAGCCATCCTTAGAAGTGTGAGGTGATATACCATAGTGGTTTTGCATTTTCCTGATGAGTTGTGATGTTAAGCACCTTTTTACATACCTGTTGGCCATTTATTTCTGCATGTATGTCTTCTTTGGAGAAATGTCTATTCAAGTCTTTTGCCCATTTTTTAATAGGGTTATTTGGATCTTAGTATTGAGTTCTAGGAATTCCTTATATATTGGTATTTTGGAGATTTAACCCTTTCTCAGAGAGGTTGTTTGCAATTATTATCTCTTTGCTGTGCAGAAGCTCTTTAGATTGATGTAATCTCACGTTTTTATTTGTATTTGTGTCTCTTGTGCTTTTGGTATCGAAAAAAAAAATTGTTACAGAGATCATTGTCAACAAATTGTTCACAATCTGTTGTCCACTAGGAGTTTGACAATTTAGGGTCTTACATTTAAGTTTTTAATTCATGTTCAGTTGATTTTTGTGTGTGGTATAAGATAGGGTCCAATATAATTCTTTTCGTGTTTATATCCAGTTTTTGCAATCTATGGAATAAAAGGATAAGTCATGGTGAGAATATGATCAAAGATCCTAGGATATGTGAACTACTTATTAAGTTACATATAATAACTTTATAAAGATAGCACATTAGTTATAGTTGTGTTTCAGGTCTCATCTGGTCTCATGAAACTGAATATGGCATACTCATTAAAGTTTGCTAATTTTGTCTCCAATACTTCTCTTTGAGGCTCATTTCAAGTCCTTTTTTAGCTCTTTTTCATTCCTTCAATTCTTGCTGAAGTACCATGTCCTTAGCAAATTCTTTCCATAAGTTAGTCACTACCCCTGCTGTTTAAATATTCTGCATTGTGTTAACGTTTTTGCCTCCATATTCCTCTGAACTAGATAGCAAGATCTTGCACTGTTAGGTACATATATTATATATGTTTATATTTTCTACCAGGTCCTTCATAGTGTAAACACTATAAATAATATTAAGTATAATAACTAGCTTTTATTAAATGCTTATTACATGCCAACGAATAGTGAAAAAATGTTGATTGTTATAAATGAATAATGCGAAAGAACACTTTTTAAGTTGAACGATAAGAATTAAACACTTGGATAACTTCCAAGAGTTGCCAGCTAGATTTCTATGAATACAGTATGCATGTTTATGCAAACTAACAGATTAGACTTAATAGAAAATAGTATTATTCCCAAGCTGCACCATTTCTGGCTGAGTTAGTTGGCTTCCATAGCTCTGCAGCCTCTATATTCACATTACTGTATGTTCTCAACTCAGAGCTTCTATCAGGAAAGTTAAACTTCACAAATGACAGTCTATGGTTTAATTAAAATTTGCTGGTTTTGACTTCAGCACATATTTTTTTCTTTTATACTCTGACCCCTATGCTCTATGTTAGTAGTTGAGGAAACTCATTGTCTGGTACAGATATGTTGACACATTCACTACTGAGAAATCTGTACAGAACTTTAGCTTACAGGAAACCATGACCCTGTCTTCAGATCTGCACATGTGTGTAAGGAATTTATTTTTTCTTAGCTGACAGCAATGGTAATGTACCCAGAGACAAATATGAACCAGGCCTAAATACCACAGGAAGTTAATTGCAAGTTAAACTCAGGCTAACACTCTACTGGGTCTGAGGTCAGAAGTGTGGAAGATGGATATATGTTGAAAATAAAGGTATAGAAGCTGCTTGGTGGGTTTCATCTTGTTGAAGTTATATTACGTCATTCAGATGAACGGACTAAGAGGATGCGATTAGAAATGCTCTCCATTAATTAAGCTGTATTTTATTGTGTATAAATGCTGTTTCCGTAGGATATAGTACTGTGTTTTGACTATGTGAATTACTTTCTTCCTATACTGATATAGTGTTGAAACTCAACTATTTCTGATTGCTCAGACCAGAAATATGATGTCAGAAGCATGATGTCAAAAACAAAGAAAATTACTGAAAAGAATCCAAAGGAAGCATTATTACCTTTGTTTTGACATCCTGTTAATATAAATAAGGGTTTCATTGTGGAATCACACATCTAATTACTAGCCAGAATTCTAGATTATCCATTTATTTGTTTCATTTTATAAAAGTCATGAGATTTCTATAATTGAATTAAATTACTTTACAAATAAATAATTTGACACCTATTTTATATCTGACACAGCTCTAATTATTAGAGATAAAAAGAATAAAACATAGGAAAAAGTAAAATATTAAGCAGAACATGAAATATTTTAATTATTACTTTCTCTGTATATTTTAATTAGAAAAAAATATGTTACTGTGTCTGAAGTCAAACATTTAAGAATTGAATGCTTCCCTGTTTATGGCTTTCCTTAACCCTTTGATATACAAATTAAATTCTATGTGAACAAAAAATACTATTTATTTTTCAATTTAACATTTGTGGGTGCAATATCCAGTATTGCATTAATATAACTTGTACACTTTGATTCCAAATCTGGCACATTTGGTAGCTATATATATTGCATGTACCCCAACCCATCCTTTGAATGGCATCATTTACTCTTCTAGGGAGAACTCTTCACCCAAAGTGTATAATTCTTCAAACTTATTATTTAAATAGTTGATTATACTTTGCATTTTTTGTATCCTGTCTTCTTTACGTACAGTTTCATTATCCACAAAGTGAAAAATGTGATACAGTCAAGAAACATTTGCAAGGCATAGTTTTTGAAAATATCTGTGTCTCTAATATTGCAATTTTTGTATTTGCAGCATTATGATACATAGCAAAAGGTATGCTTTCACTTCAGCACTTGTTACTGCAAACCACTCATTTCAAAGAATCATCACTTGTTTCAAAACACAAAGAGGCATTGGATTTGCTTTTAGTCTTCTCAAAACTAAAGTGTTTACACCAGCAATATCACAGCTAGATATAGGTCTTACACGTTTTTGAACATTACATTGGATAGGGCTACCTTCACTTGAATCTTCTGTTGAATATCATTCTCACTGTTTTTGCTAGAGTACCCCATTTGACATTCAGTGTCACTTTCATACAAATTCAAAACAAACATCTTAAAGGGATTATTTCTACACTTCACACTTTAACATTGAATATATATAATTATTTATTGATAACATTTGCATTATAACTACACTCAAAACAAATCTGTGCATGTCTCAGAGACATCAATGTTTAAAATAGCTTAAGAATGCATGATATCTTTCTGTAAAGAAGAAAA